>JAJOOR010020397.1:0-20090 GCA_036250505.1 Solanum acaule | reverse complement strand
AAAAATAAAAAATAAAAAATCTTTTTTCAAAAATTCAAAAAAAAAAAAAACAAGAAGCTTTAATATTTATCAAAAACAAGTTTTTATTAATTTTCTTTTAGTAATTCAAATAAAAAAAACTAAAGGATTTTATCTCAAATCTCTAAAGAAAAAAGCTTAGTTATTGAGTTTTTGAAAAAAATATGCAAAAATCTTAGTCATGTTCGCAAGCGTGTTACGTAGGCATTCTCAAACGGATTTGATCAATGCATTATTAAATCATTTAAAAAAAACAACTTATAACTGAAGAAGGTCTAACCCAAACAAACATTATTATCCATGCACATTTAAAATAAGGTGGTTGATTTGTGGTTAATCTGGCATCTCATCCATACAATATAAGGTCAAAAGGGAAAAAGAAAATGACTCACAAAGACGGAAATGTGTCGGACAATGATGAGGTCCAAAAAACCAGATGATGTCACAAGAAACAGTGTCAGCCGAAGAGATAAGGATACTAAGACAACAAATGACGGAGATGTACGAACCTTGGATGAGCGGACAAACTCCACCGTCTTCAATTCGTGACTATCTAAATACAAATATGTCACCCCCTGTCCAAATATCGATAAGTGACCCAATTTATCCACCTGGATTCGGTCCTTATGCTAACGCATCTAACGTAGCTGGAACTTCTACGGTGCGCCCTTTGAGTACGCCTATGACAAGTAATCCACTATTCATTCTAACTGCGCCGACTAATGTCGTTCAATAACCTATAATGGAGCCAAAATCCAATAATGATCCTCCACCCAAAGTTCAATATGATCGAGATTATACTCCTGAATTAACTTTTAAAATTCCAAGCTCTTACCCTCACACTCATCAGTATAGTTCCCATGTTGAGCCTGGAAAACCTGTTAAGAACGAGAAACATGAAAAAATGGCTAGAAAAATGAAGAGTTTGGAACAGAGTGTAAGAGATATGCAAGGATTGGAGGTCACAAAAGTGTTTCATTAAATGATTTGTGCATGTTTCCCACGTTCATCTACCCATCGATTTTAAAACTCCAAAGTTCGAAAAATATGATGGACATGAAAATCCTATAGCTCATTTAAAGAGATATTGTAATCAACTGAGAGGGGCTGGAAGCAAAGAAGAATTACTCTTGGCTTATTTTGGGGAAAGTTTGATGGGAATTCCCTCACAATGGTTCATAGATCAAGATACTTCTAACTGGCATACATGGAATGATTTGGCTCGATGTTTTGTTCAACAATTTCAATATAACATTGACATAGTTCCAGATCGTACTTCACTTGTCAACATAAGGAAGAAGACCACCGAATTTTTGTGTAAATATGCTATTAGGTGGAGGGAGCAAGCTGCTAAGGTTAAGCCGCCAATGAAAGAGTCTGAAATGATTGATGTTTTCCTTCAAGCGCAAGAACCAGACTACTTTTATTATTTACTTTCCGTTGTTGGAAAAGCATTCGTTGAAGTTATTAAGATTGGTGAAATGGTGGAAAATAACATCAAGTCTGGAAAAATTGCAAGTCAAGCTACCTTGAAAGCTACAACACAGGTGATTAAAAATGGATTAGGAAATCTTGGGGGAAAGAAAATGAAGGAGGATGTAGATGTTGTGTCAGGCAAACAAAAAGGTCCAATGGGTCCAGTTTATCAATATGCACCACCTCAATTCCATTATTATCTTCCCATGCAAGACATACAGTACTCTATTGTCCCACCTCAATATGCAGTCTATAGTGCACAACCATATGCACATCCATCAAACTATCTTCAATAGCGAGCGCCAACACATCAAAATGTTCGTCCTTCTTCTCAAAATTCTCAAACACCTTATAATCCCCGTCCAAGACAAGGATTTGAAGGAGGTCAAAGACCTGTGAACAATTTCACACCAATTGGAGAATCTTACACTAGTTTATTTGAAAAATTGAAACATTTGAATATGATAAAGCCGATTCCTCAAAAGTATGTAGAGCCACATGCAAATCCTACAATACGGTGTGCATATCACTCTGATGCTCTAGGGCATAGTATTGAAGATTGTCGAACTTTAAAAAGGGAGGTGGAAAAAATGATCCAAGCAAAGATGATTGTGGTCCAAAATGATGACCCCCCAAATGTTACTCAAAATCAGCCGCCAGCGCCTAATGACATACACTTTATTAATATGATATGTGAAGGAAAAAAGTGCGACGATTCTATCAATTCTCAAGAAAAGACAATTGAAATTAGTGGAACTTTTGTAATGGCAAAAGTGCAAAATAGTGGCTAAGATGTCAAACTTGGTGATTGAGATACACTCTTCCTTTCTCTAGAAAAGAGTGTATGGATAGTTTATTTTGTCGTCATTTCTGCTATGCAATTCAGATTTTGATTTTATTTTAGTGAGTCACATCCTTCTGTCATTTCTTTTATGTGTTCATTTGTTGAGTCTTGTAATAGTTTGGGTTATTATAGGGCTATGACCTAAAATTTAGTTTGTTGTCTTGTCATCAAGTCTTTCTATCGTTTACCTAATATAATCTTTGTTTTGTGTCACTTTGATATGCTCCTTTTTAGCTTTCCTATATACATCTCTTTTTCAATTCAGTTTTTGTGACATGATATGCAAAAGAAATTTGGTCAGAGCTTAAAATTATATCTAGTCATAGAACGAATACATCAAAGACGTCAAAAAAATAATAATCGAGGAAATGAATAAATGACTTAGACACCTTGATACTTCCTTTACTATCAAAAAATGGTTAAAAGGATAAATTTCATCTAACTTGACATATGTCATTTGCTATCAAGAAGGTATTACTCAAATGGAGATTCTCATCTGACAAACATGCAACAAAATGATATACATATTCATCAATACATATGTTGAAAAGAAATATTGTATGATTTTCACTTCACATCTTAAAGGGCATTGCTTGTATTTGATATTTTTAATAATTGATATGTCGAAGGCATTTCATTCTACTACCCAAACACCGTGTAACAACAAAAAACAAACTTCCTGAACTACGTTCGACCTGATTCTTGCTTTGACAAGATACATAAGCAGCCTTATTTTGAGGTTCGGTCCAACCAAGGAAAATCTAGAAAGTCTCATCACAAAACTGGGGCAAAAAAAATAAAATAATAATAATAATAACTATTATTATTTTATTTTATTTTTACAAAAAAGAGTCGATTTCAAAAGTTGTAAGTCTTAACCCTGTTACGCAGTATCTTTGAACTTTCATGCCAATTCTTTCTTTGTGACCCTGTCCAAAAGTCACGTTACAATCCAAATAAAGACCTTCTGATCAATTTTTAACAATGACAAGTCAAGCAAGCTTTCAGTGTTGATTATATAAGGAAAAATGTCATGTCACTCGCATAAAGAGTGAAAATGAGGGAATCTTATCGAGGAAAATCCTCAAAAGCCCGATAGGAGATCATTTGAGTTGAGAGGAATTAAAAAATGAGAGTGTTTTATTGGTGAAAACCCTCAGGGCACCGTAAGACAATAGTAAGTGAGACATACCAAAAAAGAGAGAGACTTGTCTGTGGAAACCTTTCGAGGCATCACCAGTCAAGTGTTAGTCATAAATCTAGTGCAAAAGTTGGATTATAGAAATCTGACTTCAAAGTTGAAAGTTTGACAAAGATGAAGTTTAGATTGATTGGACAGACTAGACCATTTAATCCAAATTGCATGTCATGATCATTATAATTGACCACCACTATCAATGGAGTCCATTTATTTTTATTTATTTATTTATTTATTTTTTCTTCTCAAAAGGTCAAATATTATTTCTTTTTATTTTGTGTCGCTCAATTCGATCTTGAGTCGATCTTCACTAAGCAAGCAGAAAATGATTTCAAAATTGCTACCGTCTCTTCAATTGCACAAAACAAAGTTTAGTCAGCACATCCATCATGACATGATTCAAGAAATACTGATGTGCACAGTAACTTGTCAACAATTGACAATTTTTTAAAATGTCTATAAAACAAGATTCAATTATTATTGGAGGGTGAAGACAATATGACAAATCTGAAGTTTGAAGTTCTAAACAATTAGAGTTGTTTTCAAGATTATCAAGGTGGGTTGACTAGCAAACGGAAACAGTCTACCCCAACTGATATGGCTCAACATTGCAATAACATGAGCAATCATCTTCAAAGCCAATGCCACAAACCGACCACCACCACCAAATAAATAAATAAAAAAACTCACTTTTTTTTTATTATTTTATTTTTTTTCTTCTTTCTTTTTCCAAACAAGGAAAATGTTGTTGCTGACATAAAGGTTATCTTGAAACCTCAAATTTGAAAATCATTGCAAGAAAAGAAAATTCATGGATCACATTTGTTTTTATTTTTTCTCCTAGGATAATCACTTCCTACTCTGAGACGTTTACTTTTTTTCCATTCTCTTTTAGAATAAATGCTTCTGAACATTATTTTTTTTCTTTCTCTTGGGATATATACACTTTTTAGTTTGAGACATTCATTATTTTGAAGCTTACCATTACTAATTACTCACAAAACTTTTCTGGTGCAAACTGGGACAAAAAAGAAATGTTGTGATGATTCCATTTGATGATTCTATATAGCAGGACCTTCCTCATAATGGGATTAGCAGGACCCTCCTCATAATGGGATTATCAGGACCCTCCTCATAATGAGATTAGCAGGACCCTCCTCATAATGGGACTTAGATTAGCAAGACCCTCATCATAATGGGATTATCAAGACCCTCCTCACAATGGGACTAGCAGGACCCTCCTCATAATGGGATTAGCAAGACCCTCCTCATAATGAAATTTAGTTTAGAAGGACTCTTCTCATAATGGGACATAGACTAGCAGGATCCTCCTCATAATGGGGTTAGCAGGACCTTCCTCATAATGGGACTTAGATTAGCAAGACCCTCCTCATAATGGGATTATCAGGACCCTCTTCATAATGGGACTAGTAAGACCCTCCTCATAATGGGATTAGCAGAACCCTCCTCATAATGGGATTTAGTTTAACAGGACCCTCCTCATAATGGGATTAGCACGACCCTCCTCATAATGGGACATAGTATAGCAGGACCCTCCTGGACAATGGAAATTAGTATAACAGGACCGTCCTGGACAATGGGAATTAGTATAGCAGGACCCTCCTGGACAATGGGAATTAGTATAGTAGGACCCTTCTGGACAATGGGATGTAGCAGGACCCTCCTCATAATGGGACATAGACTAGCAGGACCCTCCTACATAATGAGATTAGTAGGACCATCCTGGACAACGAGAATTAGTATAGCAGGACCCTCTGGACAATGAGAATTAGTATGGCAGGACCCTCATAGACAATGGGATGTAGTAGGACCCTCATCATAATGGGACATTGACTAGCAGGACCCTCCTACATAATGAGATTAGCAGGACCATCCTGGACAACGAGAATTAGTATAGCAGGACCCTCCTGGACAATGGAAATTAGTATAGCAGGACCCTCCTGGACAATGGGAATTAGTATAGCAGGACCCTTCTGGACGATGGGAATTAGTATAGCAGGACCCTCTTGGACGATGGAATTTAGTATTGCAGGACCCTCTTACATAATGAGATTTAGTTATTTTCTCCTAGGATAAACACTTCCTAGTCTTAGTTTATTTTTATTTTTTCAAAAAATCACATTTGCTAATAATCACAAAAAATTTCTAGTGAAAACTGGGGCAAAAATTTTGTTTATTTCTTTTGTTTGTGATGGTTTTCAGATTTCTTCAAGTGAAGCATGGATTTGAAATTCAAGAATAAAGTTTCTACTCTTTTCAGAATGATCAATCCCATGATAGTCAGAATCAACTTCTTCAATGAATGTAGCAGCCTGACTTCCTGACATCTATTTCTATTCAGCTTCTGATCAAGAAAACATGCAGTAATTCAATAACATATTCAAATTGTCATTTTGAAGAGTGCCAAAAACTCACTCTAAGTGGCGAGTTAAGCATCGAATCCATTCAAGATCAAGATACTCGCCAAAGTCAAGGTGATATCGCAAATTCAAAACTCAAGTGAAGACTCAAGAAAAGTTGCATAGATAGGAAATTGTACTTTTATTTTCCTTTTGACTATTAGCTTTCATTTTATCTTTTATGTAAGAATAAGAGTCGTGACCTGGAGCCTCGATGGAACCTCACTTAACTTCCTACTCATCACCTCATCTCCTTGAACTACATGTGACCTGATTCCCCTATAACCCGGGATATGTAGGATATCCAAAACCAAGACTCGGTCGCATAATTTTATTTTTATTTTCAAATACAAGTCGGTCAAAATTTGTCACGTTATCTACTTCTTTGTCTGTAAACACTTCGTGTTTCCAGTCAAAGAGGGGCAAACTGTAGACACGTAGTTTTTGACCGAACATAAAATTTTATACTATTTTAATTCTTTAAATATTTATTTTATGTCTAAGTTAGATTTTTTTTTCTTATTTTAGTAAGTTTATTTTAAAAGATTTGAAAATAACAAAAAATATATGTTTTACTTTTAATTTAGTATTTCTTAATTATAATTGATAATTAGCTTCTTAATTTTTGTTAGCTGAAAAAATAACTATTATTATATTATATTATAATTCCTCAATACAACAGGTTCGTCACATACCCTTTAAGAATCTACTCCATGGATGAGAACAAGTTTACTAAGAACAAAGATGAAGAAGACATAACAATCAAACTTTGAATCCCAACTTCCGTTTTGGATTCGAGTAGAGTACCGCATTTTCCACCTCCTCTCCTTCCTAACCTAACGTTTTTTTTGCTCTTTTCCTCGATATTTTACCCTGGGGCAAGTTCCAACATCATATAGCATATGGTTCCCTTCAAAATTCCAAAAACACCCTTCATTTAATGATTTCAC
The DNA here is from genome assembly GCA_036250505.1 of Solanum acaule. Lineage (NCBI taxonomy): Eukaryota > Viridiplantae > Streptophyta > Magnoliopsida > Solanales > Solanaceae > Solanum > Solanum acaule. The sequence goes on along the minus strand of JAJOOR010020397.1, from coordinate 13,184 downwards.
GCCTCCACACAGCACGGGCACACCACTGGAAACTCAAGCACGCAACCGGCGTACGGAGAGGCAAGAACTTCTTTAATGTTTCTGCGCGAGCGCACCACTGGACACTTGAGCGCTCGACCACTGCGCGAGGCGGATAGCTTAGTAGATGCACATTATTTTTCTTTTTTCTTTTTTTAGCATTCTTGTTGTCCTTTCTCACTAATCATGTTCAACACTTTAATTTGCACACCTACACATATGAAACATAGACAATTAATTGCAAAGTTCACATTCAAAACTTATCTAAAGTCATCTCATTTAATTATCCATCACAAGGCCATTTTGAGTATGAACATGAGCTACATGATGTTCAACTTTTATCCCTATTGATAAGCAATAATCATCAAAAGCTTGGGATGTGAATTCTCCAGCATTATCAAGGCGAATTGCCTTAATGGGATAATCTGAAAATTGCGCTCTTAATCATATCATTTGTGCCAATAATTTTGCAAACGCCAGGTTGCGAGATGATAAAAGGCACACATGAGACCATCTTGAAGATGCATCAATTAGGACCATAAAGTATTTAAACAACCCGCTAGATGGGTGAATAGGTCCATATATATCCCCATGTATACGTTCTAAAAATTGAAGGGATTCGACGTTAACCTTCATTGGTGATGGCCTAGTAATCAATTTGCCTTGAAAACAAGCATCATATGAAAACTCATCACTCATAAGAATCTTCAGGTTCTTTAACAAATGTCCATTTGAATTTTCAATGATTCGTCTCATCATTATTGATTCAGGATGACCTATTCGGTCATGCCATAACACAAACACATTTAAATCAGTAAACTTTTGATTTACGATTGAATGTGCTTCGATTGTACTAATTTCTGCACAATATAGGTTAGAAGATAAGGTTAGTAATTTCTCCAAAACACATTTTTGACCTGGGATATTCTTGGTTATACCAAGGTATTCAATATTCATATCATTTAGTGTCTTAATATGATATCCATTTCGGCGGATATCTTTGAAACTTAACAAGTTTCTTGGGGATTTAGAAGAGAACTGCATCTGCTATAACAAGTTTTGTCCCCTTAGGCAGAAATATAGTAGCTCTTCTAGCGCCTTCAATCAATTTCGAATTACCAGAAATTGTAGTAACATTTGCTTTTCTTCTAAGCAAGTAAGAAAAAGTATTTCTCATCTTTAAATATGTCATGTGTTGTTCCACTGTCAACTACACAAATATCTGCATGATTGATTATTGATCCAAACAAAATTTGGGGCATATCCATATTTTCTTCAAAAAAGATATAAACAAAGTAAAATATTACTATTAAGCAAGGCTATTATATAAACATTATTTATTTACAGGAATAAGAAAAACATAAACATACCAACTAATACAAACAAACAAAAAAGAAAATTATCTAGATTATCGCGGGCTTGTCATTGATTGTTTTTCCTTCAGAGAATACAAAGAAATCAGCTACATCCAATTGCATAGGCTCAGCATTATCTTCAGAGATGAAATTTGTTTATGCATTATTATCCATCTTATGTATGGGCTAAATATTATCTACAGAGATAAAGTTTGCTTCTGGATTATTATCACCCTTTTTCAAGGATACGAGCTGAACGAGACGCTTAGATGATCGACATGTACGTGACCAGTGCCCCATTCCTCCACATATATGACATACACTTTCTAAATTTTTCTTTTGCATCACTTCTTGTTTTTCACCCTTCCTTTTATACTGTTGGTTATTTTTTGGTGCAAGACGACCATCATGATTATAATTTATTTTATGACCATGGCCACGATCGGGGACACGACCACAATCAGAGCTACAACCTCTTTCTCTTGGTGATAATTTGCCTGATTCACTTCAGGAAGTGACATAGAACCAATGGGCCGACTTTTATGATTTTTTGTTCAGCAATAAGAAGATGTGAAAGTAACTCAGAATATTTTTTAAAATCCATTTCTCGATATTAATGTTGTAGGAGCATACTCGAGGCAGGAAATGTGGAGTATGTTTTCTCAAGCTTAGCATGTTCAGTGACATTTTCTCTGCATAAATTTAAATGTGATATAATTCTCTACATAGAAGAATTATATTTAGTTATACTTTTAAAATCTAGTAACCTCAAATTGAACCAATCATGACCAACTTCAGGTGGTCATATCTATCTTTCGAATGATTTCACAGTATAAGGGGGTCTTTAATAGTGAGATATTGTATTTTCAACCCCTCGTCTAGATGGTGCCGGAGAAATATCATAGATTTGGCACGACCTTGGCTCGATGCTTGGTTATCATTTTTAATGGTATCTACCAAACCCATCGCATTCAGGTGGATTTCATCGTCTAGTATCCATGACGAGTATCCTTTGCCCGATATATCCAAGACAACAAATTCAAGTTTAGAAATATTACACATTTTTTTAGAAAAAATAAAACCCTTACCCTTTTTACCTATTTATAGTAGCTCGAGTTGGCGGAGTCTCGTGCTGATAACGTGTTATAAAATAATTACTTAGCAAACTAAGATTATCAAACTAAAAAGAAGAAAAATAGATAGAGTATTGTATTTCAATATATGTCTTTTCCTTCGTAAATGTGGTGGCTATTTATAGCCAAAAGATGACTTACAAATGTATAACTTGGCCATTTAATTGGTCAAGTGACGGTAGCCCTCCAATGGGTTAGTCCCACATGGCCTGAGCCTTGGTTTTACACCATTACAAGTGATGTAAGTCAAAAAATTGTTGGGGCCTACATGGCATCCATATTTGTTTTACAACACCTTGACGTTTTTCTTCGTAGGATAATTTTTAGGAATAGCAAACATAAAAACTATATTAGCGCTCTATAGCTATAATTTTGCTATTTGCGCTCCATAGAAAACTAACATAGTTTGTTATAGAGCATCTGATTTGTATAAATAATCAGACATCCGTGTCTATGAAAATTATATTTATATATGTATATGTTCTTTGTGTTAGGCTAGAGTGGCGAGTGAGATTAGGAGAGAGAGGCGAGCGAGAGAGGGCATAAAGTGGAGAGAAGTGAATTATATATGTATATCATTTAGATAATTGTATATATGTAGCTACTATGTATATGTATATCTACATAAAATTTGAATTTGTATACAATTGAATCAAGTTAATAAACAATTGAATCGAGTTAAAACATTTGTATTTGTTATCAAATCTCCCTCTCGCTTTATACAAACACAAATTGTACATTGTATTTGTATAATTGTGTTTGTATAAATCGAGAGAGAGAAAGGCAAAAGAGAACTAGGCAGGGGAAGATTTGTATTAGTATAATTATAAGTGTATAGAACGGAGAGATATGTAGTTATATTTGTATATACAATCTCTCTCGCTTTATACAAATACAAACACAATTTATACATTTGTGTTTGTATAAAAGTGAGAGAGGTGAGGGAGTGAATTGAGAGTGGCGAGCGAGATTCAGGGGAGAGAGACGAGAATGTCAAAGTGTTTGCTACGAATTAGAATTAAATGAAGTTGTAGATATAATATTTATTTCGAATTAATAGTTTACTATAATGCACAATTTTCCCTTAATACTATTATATAGGTAAAACTTATTTAACCTTCTAGCCCACTTTTTTCAAAATAAAAGAAGAGGAGACTATGTTAGTATTATATAATATAGGTCATAATTTCATAAAATTTACACAGTAACCGTAGTAGTTTCATATGTAGTCATCAAGAGTTAACTCTCATAGAATTATCAATAAAAGATCAATTGAAGACATAAGTGGATTAACACAATTAATTTACGATTTCTCGTGAATGCTTCCTTTGACAAAATGTCTGTCACACAATTAATAAAAAAAAGACCGAAGGGTCAAAAACATGCTCAGTTTTATTTTTTATGTTTCATATCTAAACGAGTCCGAAACTAAAAGGACAAGAAAATTGGTCAAAAATTTCAAAAGGACAATAAAATTGAGTTGATAACCAAAATAACAACTTCTCTTAACGTCGTTTAAATCAAGTTTAATGGAGTAAGGCGCGAGCTGTCTGCGTTTTGTGTCTGCACCTTGTAGGCGCATAGGATTTGCGCCTTGTCCTTTACATAATAATTAAAAAAAATTGACTAAAAACTTTTGCATGTCAAGTTTATTAAAAAAAATTAATTAAAATTTTTGATAAAAAACATTTATTATATGTATTCAATAAAATCATTTATTTTGAATTTTTGAATAAAATCATTTTTGAAATATTATATATATTCAATAAAATCAAGTTTGCCACAAACTTAATAATATAAATGGTCAAAGCCACGCAAATTCCTGGAGCCACTTGGTTTTGTTCTTTCAGCATCCTCAACTAGTTTTGGATATAAGCCGTTAGATTTTGATCCAGCGGTCGATAAATCTTTTTGGTTTATGGTATTAATATTTTTTTATTTATTAGTTGGGAGGAGGATTTATGAAAATTCGAAGAAATATGCCGGAATATTCCATGCAGGGAATTCAGTTCTCCACAAATTAAGATTGAACTAAATCCTTCTACGAATTACATAGGAGAATAAATCTAAATTTATGTGATGTAATATACAAATTACATATTTATTTGTTTTTACAATGTTCTTTATATTTTAATTACTTCTTCTGACTCCGTCTCATATTATTTGTCCATTTTTTCTCTTTACGTGCCACTTAAAAATCAGAATAAAAAAATAATTTATATATTTTTTTAGTATAAAAATCAAACGTGTAAATATTTACGGTTACAGCAGCAAGAAGGCAACCTGAATAAGAGAGCAAGTGGTGGTTCTAGATTAGGAGATATTCGAGCATAATTCCAATTGTTAAAATAAATGATTTTATTGAATACATATAATAAATGTTTTTAATAAAAAAAATTTAATAAACTTGACATGCAAAAGTTTTAAATCAATTTTTTAAAAATTATTATGTAAAGGACAAGGCGCAAATCATATGCTCCTTACAAGTGTCACGACCCAAAAATGACGTGATGACACTCATCTTATTCCACCAAGATAAGTCAGCCTAAAACCCAAATATCACAAAAATGCGGAAGTAAGACAAATTGAAACCTCAAAATATCATAAATGCGAATAACTAAGTGAACTTAATAAAACCTCCAAAATCTAGTTGTCACGTGTATAAGCCTCTAATGTATTACAATTTATTCAAAAGAAAAACAAAAGTCTCAAATGACATTGTTTCTAGAATAGAACAAGATCATAAATATAGAGGAGTAAGAAGTCTGTTGAGATGAAAAACAACTACCTCACAAATTTCCAAAAAGCCTCGGAAAAGAAGAGAATGGAAAGTATCACAAAAATCTAGGCTCGTAACCTACAAAAATTGTAGAAGCAAGGGGTGAGTACCAAACAACACGGTACTCAACAAGTAAATTTCTATACACAAGTTAAGGGAATAGAATACGGGTACTCCTTACACCCCCAACCGAATCTCCACAACTACAACCTGCATAAAATCAGCCCAACCTAACAGTTCACAATTTACAAAGCACACAACTCAACAACAACACTCTAACAATTTCATATTCTCAACAACAAACTCAATATTCATCAATCACAAGTTCCACATAAAGGCACTCACAAGATCAGCAACACACAAGATCCAGCTCATCAAGGATAAATTAAAAATGTGCAATGCAATGAAATGCAATGTCAAGTATAGTGATGCATGTCTGACCTAACGATACACACCCGCTGTCTCTCCGTCCGGGACCCATGGGGGACATATATGTCCATGCATTCATCGTGGCGTGCGACACGTTCCTCGATAATAGAATCCATCGCGGCGTGCGATACGTCCCTTGAAATATAGTATCCGTCGCGGCGCGCGACACGTCCTTCGAAATGGTACATCCTCTTTAATTTCTTACTCTTTCCCAATTCACATAACACTTGTCACAATCATGTCTCATAACAATGCAAATGACATGTTCACACAAATAATGAAGAGATGACCATTTTCATAATAATCCACAATTCACAACAACACAATCGTGATACAACATCAACAATGAGTCAAAAAGCCTTTCAAACCATTATCAACACACCACACACCAACAATTAATCACATTGCCTTTTATTACCCCTTTTTCATCATTAGAATTAATCGATATGGACAAGTCAACCCATCACCAAGTCTCATTACCCCAAACACATATTACAAGGAAATACACGAATTCCATACACTTCACAAAGATTTAAAAATCCACTTGCCTCAATTAATCAACAATTCACTCCGGGACTTGAGCCTTCCTTTTCCGTTGAGCTTCCAAATTAATGCAATCTATTCACGTAAATAATCACAGTAAGATTTCTAACCCAACAATGCCCATATTATAATATGTCTAGCCTAGACTCAAAAACTCACCCAAATCTATAATCAAGTTCCTAAGTTTCAAGCATAGGGTTAAGTCTCAATTTCTTTCCAATATCACAAATCTAAGGGTATTCACATAATACCATACACCTAACACTTAATTACATTACCAATATATTAAAACTTGAATCATAATCTATCTATATATAAAAGGAGAAGAAAAAATGACACATGTCAATACCATAATTTTTTTGAAATTTTAAATGTTAAATAATTTTAAATAATCAATAATAAATAATTATTTAAATAAATATTGAAACATGTCAATAATTACAATTAGACCCATTTATGTGATTGTACGGTAGTTACACAACATTTTAAATAAAGAAAAATAAATTATTAGTCAATACCACAATTTTTTAGAATATTTTAGATTTTAGATATTTTAGATTTAGACCCATTTACTTATACAGTAACTAAATATAATTTTAAATAATCATTTTTTATAAATCATTTAATCAAGGAAAATTGGATTCACAATTTTAACATTTTTTATATACTCACTTTTTATAAATGCGTATATTTTACGTAAGGAGTCTAAATATATCAGTATTTTTTATTTAAAATTTATACGAAAAATAAATATATTTTTACAGATAAACACAAATAAGGCAGTTTTATAACTCCTTAAGATAACTTCTCAATAACCATACACTAAACAAGGAATTTTAAACTACATTACTCACTGCATCTTTAAAGTCAGGTACTATATATAGACATTTTTTTAAAAAGTTTAAATGTGGACCAAGTCCACAGCTTTATTAAAAAACATAAATCAATACCAATTGGGTCCAAAAGTGGCCGGATTGGAAACGACAAAACAAAGTAAACTATAGGAAGAAGAAAACAAACTAACAGAAAAGGAAATAAACTCTAATGTCTGGAAAAAATTCAGCTTCTCCGATGTGATAGTCGCCGGAGAATCCTCCCAAAGTGACGATCAGTCCTTCCAAATACTCACCTCCTCTTGATATGAGCTCTGTTCGATATCGATCCAGGTATGGGTTGCAATCACTTCCACATCAACAAATCTCACTGATGTAATGATTCAAATACCTTTGAAGACTTCTTCTACCTGAATTTTATCAATCTGAGCTAGATCTCAAGTTATGCGCAAGAATTTTGGGGACACACTTCAGTCGCCATCCAGATTTGAAGACAAGAGCTATTGAGATAAGTTTTACCTTTATAATTTAATTACTCATCTTTGAGATATGTTTTGATACTCAGTTCTTGATTATTCTCCTCAACAGGTTGAACCCCACTGGGATTAATACCACTGTTTAAGTCGACTAATCTCCGACCTTGCATCGCTCACCCTTTTCCAGGAGACTAAGGTAATCTTTCACCTTCTTATTTTAGTCTTCTCCTGATTTGCTTTGAACTGATGTGGTGCTCTTTTTTCTTTTTTTCTTTTTTAAGCACCATTATAATGTTTGTTTTGAACTTTCCGAATCCTCAAATTAGGAGTCTTTTCTTTGTCTTGTTGCAAAATAGTTTTGGCCTGTTGTGGTAGTTCCTGCATATTTCGATATTGTTGTCTCTTTGTACCTGCAAAATGAGCAAACGACTTAGTTAAAGCATCAACGAGGCTATTCCCTTCTCTGAGGACGTGGACCACCTCCACCCCATGACTCTTTATCATTGTCTGAATGTGTCTGATATTCCAAGTTATCTGCCATGGGACCTCCTATACTCCATGTATAACTTTCTGAGCCACCAGTGAGTCTGTCTCAATTATTAAGGGAAGGAAATTTTCTTGACTGCAGTACTATAACCCTTCCTTAATTGCCATGACCTCTGCCTCCAAAATAGATGTAGTATTAATTCTTCTAAATTCTGCATATTTCAAATCTCCTCGTATATCTCTAATACAAAAGGCTATACACCCAACTCCTGATTCAAGCTGATAAGAAGCATCAATATTGCATTTATATACTCCCATGGGTGGATGACTCCATCTCACCACTATAGTTTTTGTCAATGGAGCATATCCTTCAAGATATTTGACAATTAAGGGCCAGTTTTGGGGGACATTCTTTAACCATGGATATCTACTCTTAGTAAATAAGTAGATGTTTCTATGTATCTCTACAATCATTGAGGTTGTTGACATATTTCCACCATGCTTCATCACATTCCTCCTCTTCCAAATTTCCCAAGGTATGAAAGCAGGAACTACTTTAAACAATTGCTTCAATTTAGGACTACCATCAACTTTCCACCAATCTTCCATAATCTGTTGAAGCTGATTAATTGGAAATGATAACCCTGCAGCATTTCTAAAAGTTTTCCAAATAGATTGAGCACTAGGACAATTGACAAATAGATGAGAAAAAGTTTCAGGAGCACTATTATTGTAGCAGCTACAATCAACCCTCTCAACTATGTTCCTTCTAATTAAGACCTCCCTAATAGGAATCCTTCTAAACCATAATCTCCACATAAAAACGAATACCTTAAAAGGCAAACCTTTATCCCAAATATTGGAGATATCTTCTATATACTCTCATCTACTTCTGCATAATTCCCAGGCTGAGCTAATTTTGAATTTACCATCACTACTAGGCATCCACCATGCTTTATTTCTTCCTTCAGTACTAGTAAAGCTTCCTAAGGTATTGCATATGTGATTGCATATATCCTCATTGAAATTACTTTCCAGTGCATTAATCTTCCATCCATCTTCAACATATAGTTCCTTGACATCTTCCAGTTGACTTTGGTTATGTGATATAGGCATCAAAAAATGCAAAGCACCCAGTTGTGTCCAGTTATCAAACCACATACTAGCATGTCCTTCTCTAGGTTCCCACCAGATCTCTTGATCAAAGAAATCCCTAGCTCGTAACATAGCTTTCCAAACTTGAGATCCTCATTTCTAGTCTACCAATTGTGGCCTTTGTATTTTATAATACTTATTCCACATAAAATTTGTCCACATGGTATTTTTGGTTCTAAAATTCCACCACAGCTTAGCAAATAAAGATTTGGAGACATCAAATAAAGATCTAAAACCTAAACCTCCCTACTCCTTGGGCAGACAAATATCCCCTCATGCTACCCAATGAGTGGCTCTTCCTTGTTCTTTAGAATTCCACAAGAATTTTGCAAAAATCTTATGAATATCATCAATGACACATTTAGGAGGCGTGATAGCTGAGAGGAGGTAGATAGGAATACTTTGCAATACGTGGTTAATCAATACTGCTTTGCCCCCATAAGATAGAAGTTTCCTTTCCACATTTGGAGTTTATTCTGAATCTTCTTGATGAGCTCTTTGAAATGAATCTTCTTCTTCTTAGCATGACCAATAGGACAACCCAAATAAGTTAAAGGAAAACTCCCTTTGCAGAAACCTGTGATTTCTTCCACCATTTGAACAGAGTTAAGAGCAGGTTTGTTAAACAAGTAAAAGAAATTTTTTTCTTTATTTATAAGCTATCCTGATTGCTGTTCATACATTTTCAATGTGTGCATTATCAACTGGAGAGAACTTCTATCAGCAGAGGCAAAAATAATTGTATCATCAGCATAAGATAAGCGATTCAACTATTCACTCCATTTAGGAAGACCATATCCTTTATATTCCTCTTCTAGGAATAGATTATTTAGAGCTCTCGTTAATACCTCATCAGTAAGTATAAACAAAGCAGGAGACAAAGGATCTCCTTGTTTAACCCCCTTTGATGAATGGAAAAAACCATGTGCTTGACAATTAATCAATACAGAGTACCAATTATTAGCAATAATTCTCCAAATCATGTCAAGCATCATAGAATTAAAATCCATTTTTTCCATTACTTTAATAAAAAAATCTCCAATCAACCCTGTCATATGCCTTTGCCATGTCAAGCTTGATAATCACATTATCTGGTTTGCCCCTCAACCTAATATCAGTAACAAATTCTTGAGCCAACAATACATTTCAGTAAAATTTCTTCCTTTAACAAATTCAGATTGATTATGGGATATCAATCTAGGAAGCAACTCCTCCATTCTATCATGTACCAATCTAGATATGATTTTATTAAGGAAATTACTCAAGCTAATAGGTCTAAGATCAGAAAAGGATTGAGGAAAATCCTTTTTAGGTAATAGCACCAAGTTAGTATGAGTAATAGACTTAGGTAAAGTAGCTCCTTTAAAGGAAGCCTGAACTACTTTTATCACATCTGAACCAACAGTGTCCCAACAGTTCTGATAAAAACAACCAGAAAAATCATCTGGTCCACAAGAGCTTTCTGCATTTAACTCAAATACTACCCTCTTGATCTCAGCCTCATTAGGTAACTTGGTCAATATATCATTTTCCTTTTGTGATATTATAGGATTGATATGCATTAGTAGAGATAGGTCAGAATGATTAACCCCTGCAGTAAATTGTTTGGTAAAAAAATTAACCCTTCTTCTACAATCGCATTTTCTAATTCTGCTCCTCTCACTAAACTGTGAAAAAATTTAGTGTTCCTGTCCCCTTCCTCAAACCACTGCACACTAGCTTTTTGTCTCCAGAACTCTTCTTCAAAGTATAAATAAACCTTCAGCTCTGCATAAGCCTTCTGAAGAATACTTCTATTAGCGGGTGATGGATCGTCAAGAAATAGTTGCTCCTTCAATTTCACAATCTCTTCTCTAATTGCTAATTGTTAAAAAATATCCCCAAATTTTTCTTTACTCCACTTGGCTAAAGCCTTCTTGGTCCTTTTCTGTTTCTGCTTAAGCTGTACAAAAATATCATCTGAACTCTCAGCCACCCAGTTCTGCTCCACTACTTCATTAAAATCCTCTCTTTTAGTCCAAAACTTGAGAAACCTAAAAGGTTTGACAATATTACCTTTACTGGCTCCACAAGTAAGAAGGAATGGGGCATGATCAGACCCAGTCCTAGCCAAATATTGTACCCATGAATTGCCATATGAGTCCAGAAATAAATTATTCACCATTATCATATCCAATCTCTTAAAAATGCATTCCCCCATCTACCCTACCATTCCACCAGGTGAAAGGATTTCCTGAGAAAGAAATATCAGCCAAACCACTTGCATTTAAACATTCAACAAAATGTTCATACTCCTGGGGATATACTGGTAAACCACCAATATTTTCTTCTTCACTCAATATCACATTAAAATCACTCCCGATCATCCAAGGGACAACATATTCCTGGCTTATTGTGAATATCTCATCCCAGAGAGAAAGTCTCTCAATAGCAGAATTTTGCATATACAGCAGATACCAAAAGCTGCTCCCCATTTTCCAGAGTGAGTTGTAAAGTTAACTGTTGCTCCGAGTCAGCTATAACTCCTACATGAACGTGTTGCTTCACAAACACCCAAATTTGACCAGTCACATTGTAGTTGACGTAGTGCATCCCCAATCTTCTTTTGTATCTCTGAATATGCCTAGAATTTTGAAATGGCTCCATTAATGCAATCAACAAAAACTTATGATGTTTGTGGAGCATTTGAACTCTGTGAAATGCCTGTAGAGTATTAATAGACCTAATATTCCAAAATAAAGCTTTGTACTTCATTTAGAAACTGTTTTGGCAACCCTCCTAGCTTGAACCTTTGTAGGCAAAATACAATTACTGTCTCCTTTAACTTTACCTTTTCTTCTTTTTGTGCATAACTTAGGTGATAAGCCTACCCCTTTGCATACTTGAACCAAGTTAGAGTCATTTTCCCCCTCTTCAATTTCTTCTAGGTATTCACCGTCTCCTACTTCATCCTCTTGATTTTCCTTATTTTGGTCTTTGGTTTGCAGTTGCTCCACCTTATGAGACACTAAAGCATGCAGAGCTTCCATTGGTGTTGATTTGCTAGTATTGAAATTTGTAATACTTGCATTTGTGCACTCTTGCACCTCCTGGTTCTGTTGGAATTGGATCTGCACCTCACCTTCCGCCACCATCTGCAAAGGTTCCTGGTATGTTGCCATTTCCATGTCTTGTACAGAGACAATTGCTTTCATTTCATCCTCCAGCATATTACTTGTATCTTTAGTTTGTTCTTCCCCTAATTGCTCACTATTTTAATCACTTGCAGGTGCATCATCACAGGCAGTCCCTACTCCAGTAACAACCTTCACAGTTGCATCATATACTACTACTGCTCCTCCATCTATTTGTTGTACCACATTCTGCACTAGTGTTCCACCCTCGTCTACCCTTTGCCCTGAATACTCTTTCACTTTTATGTCCATGCTATTATTATTGTTGTTGGTTTGTTTCTCTTGTTGTGCAAATACCTCTGTGACCCATTCCTTGGTTGATACATTCTAATGAAAGTTGTCATCTATAAGCGTATAATTGTTTTTTTATATTTCTTTTGCCCTGACATTAGTCGATAGATTGTCACTTTGTTGTTCACTATTTGCATCTTCATCGTTAAGAGCTGCAAAAGAATGTCAATTCTCATCGCTGTATCATCTTTTTGGTGTTCACTTTGCTTCTGCCTTGAGATAAATCTGTTTGTAGGGTGCCATTTTTTGAGTTGTTTTCCAACACGAATCACAGGTGTTCCAGTTGCCTCCAGTGAGTCGATAGTGTCCTGCCTCTCCTCCTCTTCATCTACTGCTACTTTGAGTTCAGGATGTAATACTCTACATTCCATCTCTGCATGACCTTGTATGAAACGACCCCAAAAATGCCCGAAAATGTGCTTCGGAAACACCTATAATTGTAATTTCCATATATCTCAAAATCCGTGCATGATTTCGGAAATCCGACTTCATATTCTTATTCAGGGGGTCAAA
>JAJOOR010020396.1:0-19970 GCA_036250505.1 Solanum acaule | reverse complement strand
AACCTTTACCTCCACGAAATTCAGTGCAATTACAGAGTAGTTACACAATGCACATAGCTCAAGACTCAATCTTTTTTCCCTAAACGCAGCGCACTCGAAGAAACACATAGTGTAAATATCCTTATTCCTAATTCCCCTAACCCTAGAATCCAATTTTTTTTCTTAATTTCATTAAAATCTCTTAAAATCATGATAAACACGAGAGAATGCCGAAAAATCATATTTTTGTAAAAAAGAACCACCGATAGAGCTTACCAAAAGAAAAAAAAAAGAATTGAATCGGATCTGCGAGAAGCTCCGATCTGCAACACGCAAATATAAGTGTATTTGTGTATTATAGAGATGCGATGATGAGTGTGTGTGAATTTGTTAGTAATTTTTTTTGGATTTGAAGGGGAAAGAGATCGAAGAAGAAGAACAGAGAGAAAAGGGGGAAGTGGAGAAGAAGGGAGAATAAGGAAGAAGGGGAATATTGATTTTTGATTGAAACCCAAACAAAAGGATGAGTAAAGTCTTTAATTAAACTAACACGGGTCCACTGTTAATTTTCGGATTCACGTTAACCTTCATCTTTTTTCTATAACTATAAATCTTTTTATTTATTACGTCACTCTTACCCTTGCTCTAACTTTCACTCTCACATCATCGCGCGTGATTCATGGATGGAAGATGAGTAAATAAGTTTTTTTCCTACATGTTTTCATTTTCCGTAGAACCTCATCTGTTTTTACTTTTTATGAATATATGAACAATTATTTATTTATTGTTAAGATTTAAATATTTATTTTGTCCAAATAAATTTCAATTATTACTATATTGAACAAAGTTTTAATATTTTTGTATATGAATAATTTTCATCATTATTTTGTTCATAATCACCCGTCACTATCATTAATCACTTTTGTCATCACAACGTTATCATTGTTAATCACCAATCAGCACTTTTAATCACTATTATTCATAGCCACCACACCTACCATCATAGTCATTGGTGTCATACTATTTGTGATCAGTACCATCATTGCAGACAATATTTACTATCACTCATCTCCACCATCACAACTAGCATAATCGTCAATTACCACCAACATCATCATCAAGCCACTACCATAATATTGTTGAGTACTAACATCAACCGACTTCACTATCTCAATCACTATCAATAGCTACAGTCTATCACTATAATATCAACCATCACCATTATCAGCCGACATCAACTATCACTAAAGCCGTCAAAATGGGCTTTAGCCCATGGGGCCGGCCCAACCCAACCCGCTACTGGGGTAGGGTTGGGATAGGATTTTTCAAATTCATTTAAAACTAGGGCTTATAAGCCTTGGCCCTTGAGGATTGATTGGGGCCGGACCGGGGTCGGCCTATGAGACAAAACTATTTATTTAAGGGTAACTTACAACAATGTCACTACTATATGAGCTAATTACTTAAAATGCATGCTATGTTGTAATATTACGAATATTATCAGATTTTGGTACGTCCAAATACATGTATCTCGAGATACATGAACTCAATATTAGGTCTATTCAAGTTGATTCACATGCATCTAGGATACATAGAGAAATCCAATAGCGCCCTCGCCTCCCTCCCATCTCACTCGCCACTCCCTTCTCTCATTCGCGTATCTGGGATGCATCACACGAGATAGATGTATCTCGCATATCTAGTATCCTAGATACATGCTAATCACACTAGATTTTTTGCTAGTGTTATTAAAACAACACCATTATTTGCAATATTTGATTTGAAAATCTTCTCATTTTCTTGAGGTTATAGAATTTTAAGTTTGAAAAATAAAAGGCTAGCCCGCCCCAGCCCTCGACCCTTCTAGGGTTAGATTGGATTGAGCATTTTCAGGCCCTTCCAAATGAAGGACCATCCTGCCCCGCCCTAGCCCATCAAACTCCTTGGCCTGGGAGGCTTGGGCCGGGTGGAGCTGAGCCGACCCTTTTTGACAACTCTAATTATCACCACCATCATTACTACAAACCATCTAACTTATTATCAGTGAACGGTTATGTTTTATTTTTTGTCAAATAATAATTTTGTTTGGTAAAATTATATATTTTTCTAATATTTTGCCTTTTTCATATTAAAAACCCATGTATAAACTTACCATAATTTTGTCAAATATTTTGAGTTGGGTTCTGATTAACAACGTAAAGTCAAATGGTGTACAAGAATAACACGCATGGTAATGTCAACAGTTCTTTATCAAGGGAATTACAGAATTAATCACACTTCCATAAAATCCCAAATTTACAGAACATGAGCATGGTAATATGTGTACATAAGAAGCAACCATTCATGCCTCTCTGGAGATGTACAACAACGATCCAAGAAGCTTCAAGCTCACACTCATAATCAGTATGCAGCAATTGGATTGGATTCGCAACCATTTGCTCGAGATCCAGTGACATCCACCCACACTTCATTGGCACGCCCAATGATCCGGAAGGGAGAATTATACTGCGCTATAGAGTAAGCATATTCACTCGTAGAAGCAGTGATGTTTGCCCATGGAGATCTACTCAAGCTCAGAGCCAGTTTCTCAGCTTCTTTAACAATGTTGCTATCTCTTGCAAATCCGGAAAACTTCCTAACAGCAATGCAATGGCTGGTCCATGGATCAGGTTGAAGGTTCAGCTCCGGAAGGGGAAGAGGTGGATCAGCCTGGAACTTATCAGGCAAGTAGAATTTAACAAAGTATGCCGATGAGTGAAGAGGACCAGCTCCTGGGACAATGCTAGTCAAAACTGGCTTTGTCATATAGATACGAGAAAAGTTTAAATTTGCACCTTGGATGAACTGAAACAATCTGTACCACAATGAGCAAACATATAAGAAATTCAAATGTGAGCTTTCAGTTCATCTACACATGAACTCTGTTTATACCAGAGCCAGCAGCAGTTGGTCGTTGGACAACATAAAAATAGTGAAATTATGATAGATTCTCTGAATACTATGTTCGTGCCTATGTTTTCATCTACACACAAACAACCTGAATCAATACAAAGGATTTATATGGCTGATCCAACCCAATTGAGACTGAGGCTTAGCTGATTGATTTATATATAAGACAGAGACATGGAAAATTTCTTGTGCATTGGTCTGTTCAACTGTATTTGTTCATACTTGCAACCAAAACTGAGTTAAATTTACTAAAAGAACATCTCCGAATCTTCATACACACCACTAGTAGAGCCACAAACCTACCTCCGCTAGCATTTACTGGAAGCCTATGTATCTGGTAAGCCAAGAATCCCAGTAACATATAACATTAAGCAACAGGTTCAGACTTCAGAATGACATATCTGACAAACAGTGCTTAATAATGACCAACCATCTAAAGTCGTCTGTCGCCACAAAAGACAATGATTAAAGTCCCAAACTCATACAAAACTATATGACTTAACAGACCCCGGCTAAATCTCCAATTGTGAAAACTACCATCCATTAATGTTATATATAAGATAGTAATAGATGTAGCAGCCTGATCGTTCGAGAAACAGAAGAAAGAGCATAGAACACAGTTGACAGTGAGAAAAGAATCTAAGATTCAAATCAACTTTAAAAGACTTTATGACTCTATAAAGGTGCTTAATCCATGAATAAATCTGTCCAGTACCTCTTACACTAAGACTCTTTAGCATATTAAATTATACTAAGACTCTTTAGCATATTAGACCTAAGCATTATTTTTTGTTTGTTAACCGGTGTTTGAGCCAGCTGTGTCCGGACCAGCTTGGACCCACCTCATCTAATTCCACGAATACCTGCTACCTCCCATTCGAGCCGGTGTCCAGACTAGCTTGTGCACACTTCAACTAATTCCACGGATACCCACCTACACAGATCTCGGGTAACTCTATCAATCAAGGTTTGAACATATGGGAAGAAATCACCTAGTATTTTTGCCTCCAATATGCACAACAGAAAGATCCAGAATTTGAGACTTTCTATACCAAAAATGTGAAGGTAGTCTCACTAGATTTAAACATGAGACTTGATGGTTCTCAATTGACTAATTGACCACTAGGCCGCATCCTTGGGTGCAAGAAGGAAGCTTGATATCGACAGAAAAATGTGTTCTTGATTATATATTTCCATTTTGATAGATGCAAATCCCACAGAAATTGTTTTTCCTCCGATGGACACTTACAAACTTGTAAGCAGCTTATTTCTAACGAAAGTGCAAGTCCATAAGGAAAATGGGGCTGATAACTTAGGAAAATGCTTATAAGATTAGAGATCAAATTGGGGATCACCAATAAGTTAGAAGCTACAAAAAAAACATCAACTCCAATCCAAAAACAGTAAACAAATGGAAAAAATGAGGAAAAGGGTACCTGTGAAAACCATTTCTGGTGGCTTTTTCGAAGGAGATTTCGTTGACGGGTGCTGCCATCCATACCGATTCCCTGTAATGTCTGATTTCAAAATCTGATTCTGAGTGCACTATTTTGTACTGTGGCGATTCGATTGCTTTGCACAATTTTGTTGAACACGCAATTGTTATCACCAAAAGGATTACCATTAAAGCATTCTTCAAGCTTGACTTTGCCATTTTCATACAACAGAGCTTTCCTTGTTTGAGGAAACTTCACCAACGCCCCCTAATTAAAATTTATTTGCTAAATCACTCGGTTTCACAACTTGTGTATTTATGATTTAGCCCCTAAAGTTTTACATTTCGTCATTATCTTACTGCAATTTTCATCAAACAGTACCTTGATGCACTTGCTCCTTCAAATGATCGTTTTTGTACAATTTGAGCGTCTTCGTGCAATTATTAATAAAAAAACAGTGAACAATATACAGTTTAATAATTTGTAAACCATTGATTTCAATTTAAGTGTTTCGTTTTTTCTTTTTTTAGTTTGTTTTAAAATATAATGGTTTTTTTTTATATTTTGCTAACTATCTCAATAGCGACGTGACATAAATTATCTAAAATCATAAGATTCAAAACACGTTTTAATACATTATACATATCTTAGTTTTAAAACTACAACATTGAAAAGATTGTTTCACTACCTTTTTTGTTTTGTTCTTTTATCTATTAAATATAAAAAACAGGAGAAATGAAGTTTTGGAAGATAACTTTCATACTATACTGTACACCATTTTGTTTCATGAAGGAGCATCATCTCTAGATGCCCTTGAGAGGTAAGATGAAGATTCCTTTCTCATCAGAAAATGAGTTGTATTGCCTATATTCTCATTTCTCAAACCTTGAGGAAGTGATATCACATTCTGAAGTTTCTGTGAAGAAGTAGAGAAATTGGTGTCAAGCCAAAGCATATGGAGTAAAAACAAAAAAATTGCTCTGAGAGTGAAAATAGTTTTGCTTAGTTGCAAATGACACAAAGTACCTTGCCTTAAAATGTCATGCACTAATCTTTTCCCCTTGTGATAAGAAACTCCGTGTTTACAGCTTCCAAACTCGGTGGATAATGGACTCTCACCTCTACCCTTCTCAACTTCAATAGCAAACTTGGTTCATAGCAGAATTCTGGGGCTACTACACATCTTGCCCTGTACAAGCTTTAGTATTGAAAAGAGCCTTGTGAGCATCATAACAGTAACTTTTAAGGTGATATTTATTGTATATGAATCAAGCCAAGTATACATTATATGAGCTTTTTTTTATACATAATTGATGTTGTAAATGATCCTAACCTCTAACACAGGGCTGTAGGAAAGATTGTCTCCCGTTCATTTAAATTTGAATCGACTAGAATACAATTTTCATTAGTCCTTTCCAACATTGGGCTTGCCATTGTTATCTTGGACAAAACTTCTATGTATCAAGTACCAGTCTTTCTGTTTTTCCCATATATCAAAGCATTGGTGTAACAAGTGCTCCTGTCTTCATTTTCTAAAGCTAGCTGGGAGTGTGTCTTCTGTAAAATATTCCTCCCTGACCTCCTTCGCCGAGCAAAATCTCACCTTTGAAATTGCAAATATAAGCGTAAGACGATAACATATCAAAGCAGCTGAAACAATATACAGAGTAACTATTTTTGTTCTTTCAAGATAAAATGAATATTATGTAATCAGAATTTGAGACAACCACTTCTTATGTTGTCCAATGTATTAATGGCAAAGCATAAAAGGTTTGAATAACATAAATAACTAATCATGGAATGAAAGTTATGAGAAACTGAAGACTACTGCATCAAAGGTGCCAAATCATATCGATATTTCATGCTTGCTTTAGCTTAGAGGCTCACTATATAATGGGTAAAAGCAGACATAAAAAGTGAGGTTACAGGCAGTAAATATACTATCTCAGTGTGTCTGTCTAAACTCAGGCATTAGTAGCAACCATGAAGAGCTGATTCAAAGGGGAAATAACTTCAAAACCTTGTCCAATTCTTCAAATAAACTTACAATAAACTATGTTTACTATAAACTGAGAATATAAGTCTTGCATTTGAATGTACGATTATAACTCAAACAGAAACAATACATGTGAGAAGTCAGCAAACAGTTAACTCCTTAACTAATACAGCATCAAAATTCTTACCAATGAAGCATATTGCTTGAGCATGGGTTTGACAAGCTGCCACAGTGGTTTGAACACAAAAGGAGCATCAACATAAAGAACCTGACCCAATCGTCTTGGATAATAGTAGTAGAATACATCAAACTGTGTCAGAGTGAATAAAAGGAACTCAGCATGCAATTTTAAACTGTTCAAGTTCTGATGACAACTTCTAAATGCTATATGCTAAAATACAAGTAAATACCATGAGGAACACCATTAAGTTTCTCACACTAAAGTTTCAAGCATAATTTCTCATGATGTATCAGCATCATGAAAGTTTAGTTTATCTTGACAAAGGTGATACAACAAGTATTGTATCAGCATAGTTTAGTCACAAAAGAAAAAAGAGAAAGAAGATAGAAAACTTTACGACTTAAATCATCCTAAACTAAGACAAGGAGAGATAAACCATTCAAAAAATGTAAAAGAGCAACTACAAAGGACAGTACCAAAAAAGTAAGGAACTTAAGATCTGCATTCTGTGTTCCAAACCCTCTCAGATCAAATATACCAAGTATATCTTGTTTACCAGTGGGAAGCCTGCTCAATGCCTTCTCAATTAGAAAGACGCATAACTTCTCATCTTCATCAGGATCCTGCTTCTGTGGTAACAAATTTTAGTGTACAGGTTAGAATAGATAAACAGGATCTAGACGCTAAAACTTTGTTTCATAAGAAATCTCCAGTTCCCAACATTCTATTGCTTATCCACCCAAAATTACAAGTTTTGTGGAACACTTTTATTTCCTTAAGAAACTATAGAAGAAGGTTTGAATTATATTTCCAATTAGAACAATTGGAAGCATTCTGAAAAATAGTACTTCCATGAATATAAAGAATTAGATCTAACTAAGGGTCAAAATTCGGAAGTTTCATGATAGCAAAATCCACCCATGCATGAAATAACTAGGAGAAAGTACAAATGCATGTTCCATTATTTACGTCAGTAACACTTCAATTTCACTCACTTTAGCTTAAAAAAAAACAAAATCTTCAAGCTTTTACTTAAAAAATGGAATCAGGCACGTATGACTTAAGAAATTCTGATCAGTCAAATTAGAGGTGGGTTCAAAGTTTGGTTCCCTGAATGAAAAGCAAATGGTACAGCCTTCTGGTGTTACTAGACTAGTTTTAAGATAAGCTGGGTCACATTGTTACCTGAGGAAAATGCTTTGATGCGTCCACTATCAAGACTGGTCTTCCATTGACATCAAAATTGTCATGCACATATGCTTTTCCAGTTTCAGCACTACTTTTAACTGATTCTTCTGACAAGTCTGATACTCCAAATTCATGACGCCATCTCTGAAAGTTTGGGAGATACATCATCATAAGTGTCCCTTCTTACCCTTGAAGCTTACAGTAACTATTATAGCATTGAAAATATTCAACTTGGATGCAGCTTTTAAGTAATTTCATGATAATTGAAATGAAGGATTGACACCGCGAAACAAGTCAACTGGCCGGAAAGAGGAACAATATTCCCATTCTTCTCATAACCATGAGGTAATGGAATGTTTGTAGTAATCTAAGGCACTTAGCAATACAGTGTCCCGTCTTTTATATAGCCACTTCATGAGAACTGGATTAAATTTGTTTGACACAGTGTGAAAAAGACAATTGAAAGGCAGAGGAAGAATAAGTCCATTCTCTCCACCTTAAGAAACCATATGGAAGGAGGAAAAGTAAATCAGAGAACAGTAAAAAGAAAAAGATAGTGAGGGCCTTATGGGTGCAGATATGATGCTTTGCTAATCCACATGAGAGAAGTTATATGCTATTCCTTCCAATAAACAAGTCAGAGCATGGCAGTCAAATTAGCGTGATGATTCTAGTAACATAAACAATATAATTACAATGGCTTTATGCAGCTTGGAAACAGCATCATCAACTGAGAATTTGCGATCCTTCAAGAACCATAGAATCATCTCCTCGTCATCTCTTCCATTTCTTCCAACAGGGAGATCTGTATATTCCCTTTCAAGTATCTCCTTTACATCCAACACTAACTGCAAAGTACAAATGTGGCACCATCAGATTTCATCACAGCATTGTTTGTGTGAGAAGTGCATATATGCTCAGTCTCATGAGATGGAATTTAGCAAACAGATTGTCTAGTATTCAACTAAGAATTTTTTATTTTAAAAAAGGGGGTTTATCCCATATTCCAGTCAAATTCAGTAGATCATGATAAGAGTTTCCCTAATCTCCTTGAACTGAGTTGTGGGGAATTCATAATGTTTCATGGAGTCGCAAAGTTTGGTTACACAGTCAGAATGACCTTATGGATTGAAATTACTTCATATCAATTTTCCACAAATTTCATGAAAATTAAAATAGTTCAAGAGCACACTATATCAAATGATTTCGAATAAGATGGAACAATAAAGGCAAAGATTTGTCCTGCAGACACTCAAGCATACTTAACAATTTTCAGTAGATAGTTAATTGAAGAAGTAACAGAGATGGCAAGCTAAAATCTATGCAGTCCAAACATCACTCCTTTCTATTCAACAACTGCAAAAACCTAATAGGTTTGAGTTAGAAATTCTACCCCAAAACATAATATTTGATTTACTGGGTTTGTCTAATTTTAAACAGATACAATAATATAGAGAGAAGTACCAAAACTAGTGGTTGGGAGACTAGTTACACCTTTTGCGATTTGTGAGGGTCCATATTGAGGCAATTCCGAATACGTAAAGTGCTATATCCAGTGGCAACAAGCGGTGTAGCTTTGACAAGATGACGACCTAGTAATGGAGGTCTAAGAACCAACTGGAATGACATTTCCTCAACTTCTCTTTGAATTCCCCCTTCTACAGAGAAGAACATAGAAAGAAACTAAGTTATATGTATGATGGCGGGTAAGGTGCCACCTATTCTGGCACACCCATCTTTCACATGTGATTTTTGTATTTACTCAATTATGATATATTGCCTATATCCAATAACACTGTCCACTATTAATTTTACACACTTTTTAAAAATTATAAATCAAAAAGATAATTTTACTAAATTACTCTTTGAATATAATATATATAATGTCTTGAAAAATATAACAGACAAATGACTGATAAGGATAATTTAGGAACTAATTATAAAATTATCCATTTATTTCATAAAGTGGACAAGTATTGTTGGACCTCCCAAAATAGTATAGTGGACAAGTATTGTTGGACGGAGGGAGTATTATTTATGAATTATAGTTTGTTCATTTGGTAAGATTATATTTTTTTTGTTCAATAATACTTGTTCACTATTGACTTTGCACACTTTAAAAAACTGTAAGTAGAAGGCTGATTTTGTTATATCATCCTTTTGAATATAGGAAAAACTACATAAATGGGCCATAAAAATCTAAAATAATTACAGGTTCATATCCAAATCCAAAGTAATTCCTGAAATACTCATTCTTTCATAAATAATTACTGTCCATACCCCCATTCATTAAGGGTGATAATTTCGCTTAACTGATACTATATCAGTATATATATACTGTATTGGTATTATTATGGTTAATAATTTCGCTTAACTGATACTAAATCAGTATATATATACTGTATTGGTATCATTAAGATTTCTTGTTCAGAAATTGCTTATTAGTCAATGATACTATAAGAGTATATATGTATATTGGTGTGATATCATTAAGGTTTCTTGTTCAGAAATTACTCATTAGTCAATGATAATATAAGAGTATATATATATATATATATATATTATGGTATTATTAAGGTTTCTTGTTCAAAAATTACTCATTAGTCAATGATACTATAAGGGTATATATATACTCTTATTGTATCATTGACTAATGAGTAATTTCTTAACAAGAAATCTTAATGATACCAATACAGTATATATATACTGATTTAGTATCAATTCATCAAAATTATCAGCCTTAATGATATCAATACATCATATGATACTGATTTAGTATCAGTTAAGTGAAATTATCAATCTTAATGATACCAATACAGTATATGATACTAATTTAGTATCACTTAAGCGAAATTAGTAAGGGGGTATATAGTGTAATTATTTAGTGGGCTATGAACGTAAAGGGTATATGTTTGTAATTATTTTGCTTTTATGGGGTATTTGTTTATTTTCCCCTATAATAAATACAATGTCTTGCAAAGTGTAATAAGAAAATGACTATAATTAATGATAAGGGTAAATCAGGAACTAAGTGTAAAATTATCCATTGATTTCATAAAGTGGAAAAGCATTGTTGGACATTTCAAAATAGTATTGGGCAACTATTGTTAGACGAAAGGAGTATAAGAATTTTACAAGTTTTGATAGTTTATACAATTTGTGAGATTTTCATGTCTATGAGAAAAAAAATTCAAAATACATGGTCAAACAAACTTCAAATTTTAATCTAATTTCAAATCATATCCAAACAGGACCTATGTTATATCACCTCTATCAATCTCTATTATTAATTTTTTTTACTAAGAATATCATCTTTCTATGTTAAGAAAATATTTAACTAGACTTGCAATTTTATTTTTAATGAGATTATTTATAACGAGACCAAACAAATACTCATAAGACCTATTTTATGGTACTAATCTTCTTGTTTGAATGATCGGAAGGAGAAGGAGAAGGAAAAGGAAAAGTCGTGAGCAAGAATCAAACTTTGCACCTCTTAGCTTCTCCATAAATAGTGTCTACTATCCACAAATTTGATGACAAAAGCTGGAAAATGTGCTAATATGAGGTGCAAAAAAATTCTGAAATTTATATGACAAGCTTTCTTCACAAAAGAATTATCGACAGCTCCATAAAAACATTCTCCACACTTTTATAGGGTGCTTCAGAATAATAAGAATACAAATTCATAATATCACTTGGACAAAAAAAACTAAGCAAAATACTTATAGTTGAAACATAATTGGGAAATGAAGAAGATATCTCTTAAATATCTAATGCTGGAGTATAATTGGAGCCACAAAATTCTGAGTAAATATCTCAAAAGGTCATTCAACTATGAGTATTTATGTTATAAAGTCATTCAACTTTGTTTTATATCAATAAAGTCATTCAATTTAACATTTTTCTCCTATAAAATCACTCAACTTAAAATTTATTCTTATAAAATTACTCAACTTAAACTTTATTCTTATAAAATCACTCAACCAACTTTTTCAACAAAAAGATATTAACATGATAAAATATATTAATTTTTGTGTCATATAAATATGAATCCCACACATAAAATTAAGATCACTGCACACTAAGAAATTTGCATGAATTTAATTATATCAAAATTAAGTCTAAATTTAATTAAAATCACTGCCGATAGATGTATTTGGCTGGACGAGTAAGGAAGTCGTATGGAGAAAAAAGTCACTGCCTATTTTTTGTGCCGTTTAGTTTGTTTATTTATCACCTTTTTTTTTATGTTTTTATTTGAATAGAGATAAAATGTGGTCTATTTAATTATTCTTTTGTAAAAAAAAAGAAATCAAGTTCCTGTACACAACCACATACTTTTAATTATAATCGATCTTTGATTGAATCCAAAAACCAAAAAAAAATGTAAATCGATTTTTGATTGAAGG
Organism: Solanum acaule; assembly: GCA_036250505.1. NCBI lineage: Eukaryota > Viridiplantae > Streptophyta > Magnoliopsida > Solanales > Solanaceae > Solanum > Solanum acaule. The sequence continues at coordinate 7,829 of JAJOOR010020396.1, read as the reverse complement.
TCGATTTATAAAACATCAAAAATTAAAAAATGTAAATTGATCTTTGGAGGTTAATTTATTTATTTTTTTCACAAAAATTAATAAATTTGAGAAGAATATTGCAAACCTATAAAGTTTCAGATTTATAATTTCGACAATTATGAAATTGTTGATGGATTGGGTTTAAGATATGAGTTTTCTTTAATTTTGTTTTATCTGTGGGGTCCATGTCAACATAACATAAAAAATTTATTTATTTTGTAATGTCATATACTTTTTTTAATAATAAATTTGGTTGAGTGATTTTATAAAAGAAAATCTCAAAGTTGAATATTTTTATTGGTACAAAACAAAATTGAATGACTTTACTAAATATTCTCTATAATTGAGTGACGTATTTACTCCAAAATTCTTTCATTTGTCTCGTAAAAACAACCTGCTCATACTATTTGATTCACAACAAATTTTAAAAAATAATTAAGTAATATTATCTTGATTTGTCTTCTTCCTCATTAATTTTGTCAATACTCATTCAATCCAAACTATTTAATTATTTGAATGTCTCCTTTTGTTTTGAATAGGGCTGGGCATAAACATCAAAAAACCAAAAAATCGAACTGAATCGAATTATTTCGACATTTCGGTTTTCGGTTTGATATTCGATATATGTTTTTGTATTTTTCAGTATTTCGATATGTAATTTTTGTATTATTCGGTATTTCGGTTTACCGAAATATATTATATTATAATATATATTAATTATTAATATTAAATAATAAATATTATAATTTAAAATTAAAAGCAAAAGTAGGTAAAAGTTTGTCTTTTCAAACTTTTCAAAGTTTCTTACTTTTCTTGTTTTCCACTTTATAGAGTACAGACCCACGTTCCCAACGAGAATCTACAGTGAATCGGCGTTCCCACTTCCGGCAACCAGCAGCAGCACACAACAGCCACCAGTCGACCAGCAGGCAGCCGCAGCACAACAGCGACCGATGTGAACCAGCAGGCAGCGATTGCAGCATGCAGTACTTTGAATTATACCATAATTTAAAAAATAGAGTAAAATAAGCAAAAAGAAAAGGGGTTAAATAAAATAAACAAAAAAATTACAAAAATTTAAAAACCCCACTAAGCAGGTCCATTACAAAAATCTAACTAACAAAAACCAAATCGAACCGAATTTTTTTGGTTCGGTGTTCGGTACACGTTGTACACAAACCGAAAAAAAAAACCGAAATCGAAACCGAACCGAAATACCGAATGATCAGCCCTAGTTTTGAAGCATTTTATTCATGTGAATAATTCGAACAATTTTTTTTTCTTTTTCTTTTTAAATTAATAACTTCTTCTTTCCTTTGTTTTGTTTTTTTGGTCGTTTTGTGTTTTATTTTGTTTTTTTTTTCTTCTTCTTTTGTCATTTTATTTAAGTTAGAAGCAATTAATGCACCATATAATAATACTAATTAATGCACATTAATAAAAAATATTTTTTTTTCTTCCAAACAATTAAGGATATTCACTTTTTATTTCTCTTTCTCTTGTTGATTATTCATTTTATTTTTTTTGTTTTAGTTAGTTTTTTTTGTTTGGTTTTATATTTTTTTCTCTCTTATTTCAGTTACATTATCTTATTTTTTTTATCCTTTATAATAATTTTGTATTTTTTTTTATCTCTTTTTAAAAAATATAAAATATATAAACTTACTATTTTTAGATTAATAAAAAATAAAAATAAAATCATTATAATAAGAAATAACTAAGAAAAAACCACATACCACTAGCTTATTCTTCAAAATCACCTTTAAACAGTCTTAAAAATTTAAATATGATATTGTTCGCAACAAATTTTCGTAAGCGCTGAAAATTTACTGCAAGAAAAATAAATAAATAGAAAATGTGATTTTTATTGATGAATCGTTGTGGGTACAATTCTGTTATTATCTTGATTCTTCTCTCCTAAACTTTTCAAGATTCGAGGGCCTTTAGTAACGTACTTCTTGAATTGTTGGATGATGTAGAGCTCCTTGAGATGTGTTTGATCTTTGGGAACGTCGGGAAGCAATTCGTTGTTTCAAGTCAATCTCCGGGAAGAACTCCGTTGACCACTTCTTCGAAGAGCTATGTAGTTGGTGTTGTCGCTTTCTTTAATCCTTGCAGAATGCTTGTTGAAGAGTTTTCTTGATCTCTTAGAATGTCATGTACATCCCATAGTTATAGTTGTAGGGGTGGACAAGGTTTGCATATGATTGGCCAAAGGATGTCATTTTGCCACCTAGCAGATTGTGATTGGTTCTTGCATTTGACTGAGACTACCACCTCATTTGGACACGTAACGTCACCTTGTTAGTTTTGGATGCCTAGTCACTGTGACATGTGGCATGGGTTTGGGCTTTAAGGTGAAATGGACCTTGGACTTGAAGTTAACCCAAATTAATCTTTCAACCCAAATAAACATGAATTTATTTCGTATGAATTAAATTCAATAAAATTTCTATGTCTACATATATTCTCTCGTAGTTTTGAGTCTTTTGAAATATAATTCGCTCAAAACGATTAATATTTTTTATATGTCGACATTTTTTAAAAGAGAGAGGGAGAGAAAAAAGAAGAAGAAGAAGAAGAAGGAGGAGGAGGAGGAGGAAGGTAAGAAGGTTGAAGACAGAAGAAAATCCTTAATGACAAAATTGGAAGTAGGAAAAATAATTATTTAATTAATTTCGATAATTTTAAAAATTAAATCAATTTTTTGATAAAGCAAAGGATCTAATTTATCCTTTGCAATAATTCAGCCTAAAAATAATGAATGACTCTAATACCATAATATGAATTGTAAAATTTAATCAAACAATGTAGAAGTTTTCCTAAATGAATATCAATGCTAAAATAATAATAAAAAAAGATAGAAGAAAAATAGCAAATTTGTTATTTTTAATTCGTTATTGTATCTTTTTGTTACAAGAATAGAAATATATATGGACATGTATATGAAATATATCTCTTTTCGAATCTTAATCAAGTTTCTCAAATCTCTTTTCGAATCTTAATCAAGTTTCTCAAATCTCTTTAATAGCAAATTTAAGTCCATGAGATCCACCTTTGACTATATGAATTGTAGGACGCATTATCAATTTGAAGAGTGAATGCTGTAGAAAGAGATGTCATCCATTTAGAGTATAATCTTATCCATTACTTAAACAAAATTCAAAATAATTTCATCGAAAGACCCCAACAAAAAGTGTACTATTTGGGGAAGCAGTGACGCTCAAATGAAGGTCTTTTATTCTACTTGAGTTACTTCTACATGAACATCCGAAACATATTAATTTCAACGAGCGAGTACAATCAACAATCCTAAAAAATATGAGGAAACAATTTCAAAATATAAGCATTGAACGACACACCTCTTACTTTATACTTGCAGAAAAAATGAAAGACGTATATACGTCAATTCATATCTAAGCTCAGGACTGAAAATATTTCCAAAAGGTACTTTGATTCATATTTTAACAAAATCATAATTTTAGAAATCAAAGCGACTAATAGAAGATTCATGTATGACATTCACCACAAAAAGAGCTCGTATTGATTTTGCTATGATGGAAGACAAACTATCGTACAAATATAAGCAAAGATTTAATAAGAGTACTCTAGATTCAGTGATATGCTATAGAGAAAGTTTTGATTCCATAATGATAGATGTGTCTCTAACCACTGATCGTAGGATTGACGCAGAAGCTATCTTTGGAGGTTTCCCTGCAAAAATATTCTAAGATATTACTTCAAATTGAATTAGGGTGCAATAAAAGCTCGAAAATCCTTCTTAAAATAAATCGACAAAATATCATGTACTCGCAAAATGTGTAATTTAATTTGGAATAAGTTTGGTTTGTACGATAAAGCCACCCATTTTTAAAATGCACTCCTGAAATATGAATTTTATATGCAAGTCAAAAATAGTAGATTTAGAATATCACCAATTTAAAGTTGTGAAGACACTTTCAAAATTATGTATCTTACATAAGGTATCGGGACCAAATCAAGGAACACGTATCAAATAATGGTCTCCAATACCTTTTTATGTCTCACCAGCATAAATTTAGACATTATTTAATTTTAATTCCTCAAAATTTGTCATCTATTTCATATAAATTATTTGGCTCAAGAGATAATAAGTGTCAATCATACCAATCAGGATAATGAGACTGAGGTTGGGAACGATACCGGAGAGCCTGGTCGATCTAGAGAATGATGACGCTTAAGGATTTCTTCTATTAGCATGGAGGATTAAGAATATTTTTGAAAGATAGTTCGATTCCTATTTTAACAAAATTATAATTTTAGAGATCAAATGACTAATAAAGAACTCAATATGTTATTCACCACAAAAAGAGCTCGTATTGGTGCTATGATGGAAGATAAATCATCGTATAGAGATAAATAAGGATTTAATTGGAATACTCTAGATTTTTTGGACAATATATAATATCTTTTAATTCTATAATGATAGATGTGTTTTTAACCATTGAATGTATGATTGACACATAAATTACCTTGAGAAGTTTTTCTACAAATATATACTAAGATATTGCTTCAAATTGAATTGAGGTGCAATGAAGGCATGAAAATACTTCTTAGAATAAATCGACACAATGTCATGTACTCACAAAATGTGTAACTTAATTTGGAATAAGTTTGGTTTATACGATAAAGCCACTCATTTTATAAATGCACTCTTAAAATAAGAATTTTATATGCAAGTCAAAAATAATAAACTTAGTAGTATATCTACCAATCTAAAGTTGCAAAAACACTTTCAAAATTATGTGTCTTACATAAGATATCGAGACTAAATCAAGTTAAACCTATGTATTCTAAATCAAGTTTTGGCTTACTATACTTGTTTGACATTGAAGAGCAAGAGATCTTCATTGATAACAGACACGAATTTAAAAGATAAAGAAAGTGAGTTATATGAATAGGTGGGTCGGATCGGGCTAAAATATGTGTAAGTCTAATAAAAACATAGAGTTTAAGTTTTACATGTTGAAAAGAACATGAAAAAGATTAAAAAAAACTACCCATTAACTTTCGATTTTTAGTTATCTTTGTCATTCAACTTTCTATTGAAAACAAATCATTAAGATCAGATCGTGGCAGTTTATTGATTTACTAATGAATAAAAAAAGTAAATTTTTTAAGAATTCCGCAATGATGAATTACATTCTATTCCTATTTTTTTTTTAAGTACAATAATTCCATAAATTTTATACATTTTGATACATACTATCAAAATATATTAGTTTTCATACATTATGTGTCCAGCTGTTGCACTTAAAAAGGAATTTTTTTTTTTGGAAAGTCCAGTTACAATCCCATAAATTACGCTATTTTATTTCTTCTTACTGTCAATCAGTGAAACATAAATCCTAACAAAACAAACAAATTCAAAATTCAAAATCCCTATTCATCGTTTTTCTCGTTTGATTGAAGAACCTTTCAAATTAGATTTAAAACTTTTGTCAATTTTTTTTGATAAGATACTTGGTGAATATTTCGATTTTGTTGAGGCAATCAAGAATATGAGAAAGTGAGGTTAGATATGAACGATACATGAGTGATGGTATAGTGATATTTCATTGGTACGAATTTAATTTCAGTCATTGCAGCTGAATTGAATATTGATGATTTGAAGAAAAAAATCAAGATCCGGTAAATTGCAGAAAGTAATTAATCTCTATTGATTATTAGGAATGATATGGGAGTAAAGTTGTACGAGGTGAAGAAACATGGAATTTGCTATGTATCATATAGGTGCAACTTTTTGACCCCTCTTTTTTGAGGTTTTATCTACTACGAAAGAACACACTTCTCCTTCTCAATGTTTACCTTCGTCATTACTAATGGATCATGCAATTTTTTAGATCTATTTTCAACCCAATCAAAAACATCGAAATCATAAACACGATGAAATTTTTTATTATGGTAGAGGCCCAACCAACCAAAGTTGTGTGAGACTCCACCCATTTTTTGACATGTGGATCATGGGGCCCAAACTATCAATTAAGGCTGAAAAATGAAACCAAAAGGAGAGAGAATGTAAAGTTTGAGTAGGAATTGCAAGACAATTGTGGGGTCCACGTCAACTTCAATTAAATAAATTAAAATATTATGTTGAAAGTGGAAAAGTGCACAGTAAAAAAGATAAGGAAGGGAATAAAAAGTCATATTATTAGCTGATCAATATTTTTATTTTCTTTAAACTTTTATTTTATAATTTGGTATTTGACGTTAATAGTAAATTAGTTTGAAGACAATAAAATATACACAAATCTTATCTTATCTTCTAATATAGAACTATTTTTAAAAGTAACACGAGTTTAAAGAAAATCGAGTGTAAACAAATTTCAATATAAGAATAATATTTTTTAATAGATATTCAATTCAACACGTTAAATAAATGTTAAATAGAGTTCAACATGGGTGTTTTTAATAAATAATAACACCCATTATTTATAATTTGGATTGAGTTTCAGTCGTAGTTCTTTGTATAAAACTTATATAGTTATATATATATATATATATATTTTATACAATTTTCATTTAGGCTTGTTATCCGATGTGACTTTCAATTACAAGTATTAATAATACTTTTTCATATAAAAATTAATGATATTTTTCTTTTGTTTTTTTCCCTTCTAAATTCATATTAATTATATTTGTTGTCATGCGTTTTCATAAAATGCTTATACAAAATTACGGATATTTTTAATAGTTTTTAGAATCTGGAAATATAAATCATATTTCTTTAAAAAGTTGAATGTTTGTCTCAAAATCTATGATGAAACTTCACGCAAAAATAACTTGACAAAAGTATTTGAAAATCTATAGTCAACTGCTAGCTTAGTAATACAGTATGGCATATATATAAATTATTATTATTTCTTAAAAAACGTGCAAAGTTTATTATAATCAAATAAAGTGTAGTGGTCAATTGAAATTGTATCTAAACCATAACTTTTATTTTATAAAATAGAAAATAAAAATATTGATCAGCTAATAATATGACTTTTTATTCCCTTCCTTACCTTTTTTACTGTGCACTTTTCCACTTTTAATATAATATTTTAATTTATTTAATTGAAATTGACGCGGACCCCACAATTGTCTTGCAATTCCCACTCAAACGTTACATTCTCTCTCCTTTTGGTTTCATTTTTCAGCCTTAACTGATAGCTTGGCCCCCACAATCCACATGTCAAAAAATGGGTGGAGTCTCACACAACTTTGGTTGGTTGGGCCTCTACCATAATAAAATTTGAGCAACTTACAAAAATAACTATATTTATAGGGTTAATGAATACCAATAGCTATAAGTATGTTATTTACAATAAATGACTACAATTTATATCACTTTTTTGCTGTATTTTTGTATCGTTTTTTATTATTTTTATTTATACATTAATACATCTTTAAGTATAACAAACTAAATAAAGAATTGACTCTAAATATAACCCACTATCCTTACATTACGTCCTACAATGAGCAACTTTCCATAATTAACTTTATAACTAAAAATTACTTATTTAAAGATATATCAGGTCATATTCTTTATCAGTTTAACAAAAATTGTGATACATCATACTCAATTTTCTTGTTGTCTCCATATTTCTTATTCTGGCGTTGTAAAGGTATTAATAATATTTTTTTGTTAATTCAAGTTATTGTATGTAAGCAAATTGTTGAATTTGTGAATGAAGGTTAAGTATTTCGATTTTGAATAGGTGAACTACATGGCAATAGATACACCAGTTGTTAAACAAAAAATGAATACACCAATATAGAATACA
>JAJOOR010020395.1:0-17968 GCA_036250505.1 Solanum acaule | reverse complement strand
TATTGTTATTATTATTATTAATATTATCTACATTTGTTTTTATTTAAATGAGGAGGTTATGGAAAGATAGTTAAAAAATTTTAAAAATACATTTCCACAAAAAAAGGACCACAACGTTAGAGTTTTTCTTTTTATAATAAATACATACACATAATTAATTTTAATTATTTAAAAATTTGATTTATTGTGGTGCTGACATGTGACAATTTTTCATCTACGATTTCACACAAAATGGTGATATATTTTTCTTTTACCTTTTAATCAAATGATTTCGCACAAAATGGGACAAAGATAATATTTCATCCGTCCCAATTTATATGACACCCTTTTCATTTTAGTCCGTCTAAAAAAGAATATCATTTTTCTATATCTAAAAATAATTTAATTTTATAAGATTATTTGCAAACCACACAAATATTTAAAGGATTCTTTTGAAGAAAATATTTTAGAAGTCTTTACTTTTTCCTTAAATAAAATATTGTCATATAAATTATGAGGGAAGGAGGAAGGAGTTAGTACTAATTGTTTTGAGAAATACAATAAGGGCAAGAAAAAGCTTAGATGTAGAAATAAAAAGGAGTACAAGGTTTATTTATTTATATATAGTTAAAGCAATTGGTACACTACAAGCTACAGCCATAAATCCCATCCAAGTCAATCCCATTGATGTAGAAAATGTTGTACTTGAGAAGAAAATCAGTTGCGTTAAACCACCTCCAAAGTTACCACCAGCACCCGTTAGGCCAGAAATTAGGCCTAAGGATCTACGCGATACGAAAGGGATGACACCATAAGTTGCACCACATGCAGCTTGTGCACCAACGGAGAATAAAATCATAGCTAATATGGCTATAGGAAGTGTTTCTGTTCTGCCAAGCCAGACACAGAAAACTCCTCCTAAGGTTTGGACAATCCATAATATCCAAAGTCTTCCTCTCATTCCAAATTTTCTTGCTGCTAAATCAGAGGCGTATCCACCACAAGGGCGTGCTACAAAGTTTACCATTCCATACGCTCCAGCTATTACTCCTGCTGTGTGAAGCTTTAGATTGAATCTGCTTGGTTTTCAATGACCTAATTAATTAACATCTACACAATTATAATACTCCCTCCGTTTCAAAGAGAATGGTCTAGTTTGACTTGGAACGAAGTTTAAGAAAAGAAATAAATTTTTTAATCTTGTGATTCTAAATTAAAGTTATGTCAAATGTACTAAAATATTCTTTAATCTTGTGGTGTTAAACATGTTATGTAGAAAGTTGAAGTTGCCAAAAAAAGAAATGAATCATTCTTTTTTAAATAGACTAAAAAGGAAATTAGATCATTCTTTTTTAAACGGATGGAGTATCTAAATAGAATGGGTGAGTAGATGGAGAACATACTAGTCAAAAAAGTACTCCGCAATTACATTGTTCATGCACAGCTGAACTCCCATGGAATAACCGTAAGCAAGAAAAAACACGCAAGTCCTGTAATTTGTCACTGCAAACCAAAACACCTAACAAAAGGAAATTAAAAACACCAGCATTGCCAATATCTGATCTAGTCAAATCTAGATTGTCCCTGATAATGGAAACGAGAGGAGCGGCAGCATAAGTGGAGATCAAACAAGTAAAGAAAGAGATCCAAGCAAGATGAAATGATCTCATATGAGGTTGTGCAAATGACAAGATTTTCAGAGTTTTTGCTTTGTGTTCTGAATCAACTGGCAAAGAAAACCTGGTAACAACGCTTGAAGATGAAGACATTGAAAAAGTAAATGTTTCTTCTTTGCCAGTTAATCCATGTGCCGATGTACCAACACAACCTTCAGCATTCGCCATTATCACTACAAATTCCAAAACAAAGAAGAAAAATGTAATGTAATATTTCATATTTGTGCTTCTTGATCAGCCAAATATTTATAGTGTTAATTACAACGTTGACATTGTAAAAGCTTGTTACATTGTTGACGTGTCATAGCTAGACGAAGTTACCTTGAAAGTTCGTAGCATAATAATTAAGGACCAGTATATTCCTTTATTTTAGAAATATAAATGCTACTCCATCTACTAATTAATATAATTTCGTTTACTTTCTAAAACGGTGTCTACTTTAATTTGTTTCGTTAATAAATGGAAATAGTTCTAGTCCGACAAATAATATTCTTGTTTACTCGAAAAATGGTATAATTAAATTTATTAAGGTGATTTAAGGGCACGTTAGTTAGATCGATCTTGTGAATTAAATCATTATAATAAAATAAATCAAAGTAATAATAAGATGTAATAAATATAAAATAAAAAGATAATTAAACCAGCATGATGATTGAGAATTGTACCTTGATGACCCAAGTGCAACGTGTCCAAAATAGTTTAATTATGAATTAAAAATCCAAGAGATTTTTCTTGAAGAGAGATGTTAGAATGTATGCGTCTACTATATGTCAATGGACCAGGTCTCTTGATTCAAGAACAGTAACTTAAATAAATGCGTTAAAATAAAAGACACAATTAGTTTACGTGGAAACCCTCTTGCTCAAGGGAGGAAAAAACCACGACATGTACTCACGGGATTTCAACCTAACTTCATTCTCATTATGGAGCAAAGATTCAAATTATAAGCTCTTGCAATCTAGGAATTTAACTATAAATTCCTTCCCCCTCACTGTAACAACTTTGTTACAAACAAGCTCCAAAGCAACAACTCAGTTGCCCACTAAATCAACTAACTCTAATCGATTTAGACTTTACTAACTCACCATAGCTAACTCTAGCTATAACTCAGAATCACTGATAAAGACACAAACTGATCTAATTCCTTTATAACACAGGAATAGATCTACAAGAATAAACACAAAAATATAGACCTAAAACAACTAAGAACAATGACAACTCTATCAGGTCCCTTGTTGTTCTTGAGGAGAATATTTCGAGAGATAATGGTTTTTGTTGTGATTGAAACTTTCAGAATGCAAAAACTAAGGATGTGTCCATTGATATAAAGCTTATATATGATGGACACAAAACCCTAGAAGCAATACCATTGGCTAACAGCCCTGCCACTCTGCACCAAACGCGCACCACCTCTTGCAGATGCCCGAGTGTGCAGAGTACTTTATCCAGCTATCCTTTTCTCGTACAGAAGCACCATTCTCTCATGGGATCAGGTCCCCCATCAGATCCCTTGGTTAATGGTTTGTCAATCATCAAAACTACATGTTAACAAGAGAGTGTAAGCATAAAACAAATTTTTGATCATCAAATATTTGGAGCTCCTAACATAAATGATTAAAGGGTTATTCATAGAGAAGAAACTAGTTAACTACTTCCGCAAGGTCCGCTCCTCTATCAGTCTTCCACTTGATACTAACTCTTTAGTTGTGTTAGATCAATGACGAGTATATATCTCGATCTCTCCAATGATTTTTGGATTGGCAATCATATCGTATCCCTATATATCATTTCTATTAATCTCCATGTCTGCATCCTACAACTTTCTGATGCTATGAGGGCTATGTAAGTGGCGTAGCCACCTTACTATTAGGGGTTCATCTGAATTCCCTTTGGCGAAAAATTATATAGTTTATACATGGTTAAAATAAATTTTTAGATATATATAGTAGATGTCGAACCCCCTTCGGCTACTTCTTATGTCTATTTTTTCAGATTTTGAACCCCATTATTGAAAATTCTAACTTCGTGCCTATGTTAGTGAGGCACCAATCCCGATGATGTGGATTTTAGGACCCTTATGATCTCAAACTTGTTTTATTTTTAGGATCAAATTTACACAGAAGCAAATTTGTTTTATTTTTAAGATGGACAAATTTGAGTCATTTCATCAATCATAATGGTATATTCAAAACCAAATTCAAATAAAGGAAAACATTATTATTTATTTCCCAAACGACATTTTTGCCCCATTACCCCAAAAAAATGATTTTTCAAACATCTTAACCACTTTTGCGTAAAAACAATCTTCTTTAATGAATTGTACCAAAAACAATAAAGAAAAAGATTGTCTTTAATGAGTCCAAATTACTCGATGTAGTACACCTACAATTACAATACAATACACATCATAATGACATATATTATAGATTATAAATGACAATAAGATTTATTTCAGGTTATGTCTCTCTCTATTTTTCATGGACTTTCTAAATATAATTATTTGATATTCAAAATATATCGGCATGATTAATTTGTATATGCATCACGTATGGCTTATGACATATAAAGGGGAGTAGGTCCTTATAATTATTCGGATTCTTTTTGTTTTAAAGCTTCAAACCTGAAATTCTTATTCAAGAGTGAAGAGCTCGATCATATCCACCTCACCAACCTCTTGACTTGGTGATTTTGGACATTTTGTAAGTAAGTAATTTTTTAAAGGATTTGCATAACCAGAAAAAAGTGTAATGCATTTTAAACTAAAGTTAAGGTGCTTTTACAATGTAAGTATAGCCAAAGCCTAAATTGTATAACAGTTCAACGAATGCACAAAGTAGTAACTTCAAAAAGGAATTCGTTTCAACTATACAAAGCTAAAGATATAAAAACAAGAAAGAATTTGTCAATAAGTTCAGCTAAATACATAATATGGTCAAATGACCCCTTAAGCTATGGACGAATTCTCAACTACACACTTATTTTTCACGGGAGTCCTATCACCCTCCTAAACTGTTTAAAACTAAATTATCATCACCCTAAATGCCTACATGATAAAGTGAGTGTATTGCACTCTCCTTGAGAGAGTGAACATAAAAAAATAATATTAAAACTTTACTTTTAATATTTTTTCATAAATTTTCGTATTTTTATTTTTTTCTCCCTTTTTCTTGTATTTGTTTCTAGTTCTAATTTGTTTTCTTCTTCATACCTATTAGAAGTAGATCATCAATGGCAGCCACCAAATTTCATCGTTAATCATCATCTTGCCATTACTAATTTTAGCTTCAAATAATATTCTTCAACTTATTTAACAATTGAAAATTTCCCTGCAAATCTAAAAATGCAACCCAATTCTTCATCTTCTTTAGAACAATTTCTATAAAAATTTGATGCCAAATCACCTCAACTCTTCTTCAAGTCACTCCAAATTCTAGATATAAACTTTTCTCACCGTTTCGATTCTTTTGGTATATTATCCACTTAAAACGGAGATCGTTTGTGGCAAGTCGAAATAAGAACTCAAGCTTTTGAACTAACTTTAATGGTGGTTTAAGTTGTGCTTCACGGTTTCAACCTTGAACTTCAATTTTCAGCCACACAAAATTCTTCAAACCATCAACGAAATCACTTGCTTCCAATTCAAGAATATAGATTCAAAAAAATCATATTGAACCTTACCCATTTCCATGGAAATCCAGCGTTCTTAGAACTAAAAATTGCAGCTATGAAATCATTTAACCAGTGTATTCAGCTTCAAACAACTAACAATCAACATTATAATCAACAAAATTCAAAAAGAAGATCAAAAGACACAGATCTATAAATTTTGACCTTTTAACGTTCAACAAAGTTTTTAAATGATGAATCAAAAAGGGAAAAACTAAAAAAAAAAAAATTAAATAAAATTTCCACCTGTCAAACGCGTGCATTTCACCTATCAACATAAATGTGGTTGTGACTTTTTAGGGGTGTAATTATTTCAATTTTTAACAGTTTAGGGGGGTGATAGGACCCCCGTGAAATTCAAGTGTGTAGTTGGAAATTCGAGTATAGGTTAGGGGGACATTTGACCATTAAATTTTATATTTATGTCTAAAAAATTACTTAATATGTATAAATAAACTATCATAAAAATCTAAAATTCATAAACTCAATATATCTAGCTGATTCTATCCAGGGGCGTATCTAGAGGGGGTGTCGTGGGTTCACGTGAACCCATGCTCCCCTCTCTAGATCATATATAATAGTGTTATATATTTTTAAAATATTTAAATATAGATGTGTGAACCCACGTTTAAAGTATCATATAATAATACAATGATGATTAGGTGCACCTTTCTAAGTGAGAATAAAAATTTAAGTCTTATATCTATCTTGTTCTTTTGAGTAACACCTCTCTTGGAGGTTATTGGTTACACTTTTGACGTTTTAACTAATTTTTCTTTTGTGTTTTTTTCCTATAATCTTTCAAAAATATTAAGTGTTACATTGAAAATTCCTAAATATTTTAGCACTGTAAAATCTTTATATAATTAAATCAAATGTGTTTAAAATTTAAAATGAGTAGTATTATATATTTTGAATTTATAATTTTTAAAATTTAATGATTTATATTAAGAACCTAGAAGTCAAACCGATAAAATTTATATTTAAGATGTATTTTTTTTAATTATGCACCCATCTTGCCAAAATACTGAATACGCCTCTGAATTCCTATCTCTGATCGATCATAAAATAGGAATGACCTCGAAGATCACAAGAATCAAATTAGGTGCCAAAGGTTTGTTGTGTTGACATGTGCAGAAATTTACAACCGTACTTAGTATACATTTTGCGCCAACCATTAAATATGATAAAACTAAAAAAACTATTACTCCGTTCATTCCATTTTATGTGGCACTTTTCGAATTTCGAGATTCAACCAAGTCTATGTTGGGTATGTAGCAAGAGTTAATGGGAAATGGAGGGAAGATGAAAAGAGAAGAACTTGGAAAGTTGGGAACTTGAAAAGTCCTCTTATGCTTTAGTGAAAAGGCAATTCTCCCTCATCGGTGGTGGAAAGAAAAATAGAAGAGTTTAAATATAGAAACACTCCTATTAATTGTTAAAAGGGTTGAAAAGAGGGACCCCCCTCGCGTCGTCGCTCGACTTCGGCTAGAGATTATTTTTTGGACAAAGTTTGTTTTAATTATTTAGTTAATTGTTTATTTAATTAATTAAATTAAATTAAATGGCCAAAACATTTCAATTAATTAGTTAATTAACCTAAACGTTTCAATTATTCAGTTAATTGACCGACCCGACTCGGATCCGCGCACGACCCATTTTATTTAAATTCTTTCCCATTTTATTTGAATTTCCCGCCATTGGAAGTGACTATTCTGAAAGGTTGCAACTTTCAGAAACAGCCATGACCGTTTGTAAGGTTGCAAACTTTCATGAATGGTCGTGTGGATTCTGAAAGGGTTGCAACCTTTCAGAACCAGTTCCTCTTGCCTATAAATACATTGATTCTTCAGATTTTTTCCTTACGAATTTTTCTGATTTCTTCTTCTTCTTCTGCACAAAGTTTCTTCATGTACTTTACTGTTATTGAGTGGTTCGCTGACACCACAGTTTTGGGTATCAATACACTGGTGATTGAGATCATTCTATCCTGGGAGGACATATTCCAAATCAAACCTCGGATACTAGAGGGGAATAATTTCCTTAAGGGGACACTGTGCATTCAGTGGGCTTGATCTTTTCCGTTCTGTCTTTTTTCAACATTCTGGTATGTTTTACAGATTTTAGTTGTTCTGAATTAATTTATGTTCTTCTGTTCTTATTGGTTCATTAAAACTTTGGTTACTTCGTGTTTCTGCAAAGTTTATTGGAATCAGTAATTCTGTTTTAAACATAGATTGGCAATAATCTTAAGGAAATTATTTTATTTTAATCTGTGTTTCTGGTGGAGACAAAAACCTTCGTGGTTTTATACTCCTATTAAGTTTGCAATTTAAGTTATTGCTTACTGAGTCATTTGTATCAATTTTTATTTTTTACAGAATTCTGAAATGGCAAATGATAATGTGACGGTGGCTGTTGCTGCACTAACTCGAACTATTGTACCACCGGCAGAGAAATCGGGAAAATTCTCTGGTGTGAATTTCAAAGGATGGTAATAATGGGTATTTTTCTGGCTTACCACTCTTGGTGTGCAGAAATTTACCAATGAAGTAACTCCAGTGTCTGAGGTTGAAATGCCACAAAGAGAAAAGTTCATGATAATTGAAGCATGGAAACAGACAGACTTCCTATGTAAGGGCTACATTTTGAGTGCTTTAGAGGATGACTTATATAATGTCTATAGTGCAATGATAACTTCGAAAGAATTGTGGGATGCACTTGAGAAGAAATATAAGACAGAAGATGCATGCTTGAAAAAGTTTGTGGTCACAAAGTTTTTAGACTATAAAATGTCAGTTAGTAAAACTATTGGATCACAAGTGCAGGAACTTCAACTTATTTTCCATGATCTGATTGCTGAGGATATGGTAGTAAATGAAGTTTTTCAAGTGGCTGCAATGATCGAGAAGTTGCCTCCTTCGAGGAACGATTTCAAGAATTATCTAAAGCACAAACATAAGGAAATGAAGCTTGAAGATCTTGTGATTCGGCTCAAGATTGGGGAAGATAACAAGACCGCCAAAAAGAAGTCTCGTAAGAGTTCGACAATAATTGGAGTTAATATTGTTGAAGAAGCTCCTACTAAAGGCAAGAAGAGAAAGAAGTCCAACGGACAGAAGTCAGAACAGGCCAAGAAGAAATTCAAGGGCACTTGTTACAACTGTGGTAAGGCTGGTCACAAGTCTTCTGACTGTCGTGCTCCAAGAAAGGACAAAGACAAAGACAAAGGCAAAAGTCAAGCAAACATCGTGGAAGAGATGGAAGATGTAGATGACCTATGTGCAATGATCTCAGAGTGCAACTTAGTTGGAAATTCCAAGGAGTGGTTTCTTGACTCAGGTGCCACTCGACATATTTGCTCTGCGAAATAAGCCTTTGCAACGTACACTCCTGCTGAGTTCGATGAAGATTTGTTCATGGGGAACACAACAACAACAAGGATTGCAGGAACTGGAAAAGTTATGTTGAAGATGAAATCCGGCAAGGTGTTGACTCTGAACAACGTTCTACATGTTCCTACTATTAGGAAGAATTTAGTTTCTGCTGCACTGCTTGTTAAGAACGGGTTTAAGTGTGTCCTAGTTAGTGACAAAGCTGTAATAAGTAAGAATGAGATGTTCTTAGGAAAGGGCTACCTCACTGAGGGGCTCTTCAAACTGAATGTAATGGTTGTTGACAGTATTAATAAGAATTCTGCTTCTGTTTACTTATTGGAATCAAATGATTTATGGCATGCCCATTTGGGACATGTAAATTACAAAGCCTTGCAGAAATTGATTACTTTACAAGTATTGTCTGATTTCAAATGCGATACAACGAAATGCAAAATTTGTGTAGAAAGTAAGTTTGTTAAATATCCTTATAAGTTTGTTGAAAGAAATTCAAAATCTTTAGACTTAATTCACACAGATATATGCAATATGAAGTCGACACCATCTCGTGGTGGGAAAAATTATTTTATAACTTTTATTGACGATTGCACTCAATTTTGTTATGTATATTTTCTTATTAGTGAGGATGAAGAAATTGGTGCATTTAAGCAATACAAAAATTAATTGGAAAATCAATTGAATCTAAAGATAAAAATGATTCAGAGTGATAGGGGTGGAGAATACGAATCTCCTTTTGCAGAGATATGTTTGGAATATGATATTATTCATCAAACTACTGCACCTTATACACCACAATTAAATGGTTTGGCGAAACGGAAGAATAGAACATTAAAGGAAATGAGGAATGCCTTGATAATCAGTTCTGTTTCACCGCGAAACCTGTGGAGGGAAGCCATCCTTACGGCTAACAAAATACTTAATAGGGTACCACGAAGTAAAACGCAATCGATTCCATATGAGTTATGGAAAGGAAGGAAACTCAACTTGAAATATTTCAAAGTGTGGGAGTGTCTAGCCAAGGTAGAGGTTCATTTACCCAAGAGGGTGAAAATTGGACCCAAAACAGTGGATTGTGTATTTATTGGATATGTTGTGAATAGTAAGGCCTATCGGTTTTTGGTTCACAAATCTGATAGTCCTGAAATTCATGTGAATATGGTAATTAAGTCAGATAACGCTGAGTTCTTTGAACACATTTATCCATATAAAACTGAATGTGAGTTGACAAGTGAAAGACCTAAACGACCACGAGAAGAATCAACGGAAAATACACTACCTAATGAGGATTCTAGGCGTAGTAATCGCCAACGGAAATCCACTTCTTTTGGACCAGATTTTGTGGCATTCTTGCTTGAAAATGAGCCTCCAACATTTAAAGCAGTTATGTCTTCATCTGAGTCAATATATTGAAAAGAAGCAGTCAATAGTGAGATCGAATCAATTTTAAGTAATCATACTTGGGAATTGGCTGATCTTCCTCCAGGAAATAAACCTTTAGGATCAAAGTGGATCTTTAAAAGGAAAATGAAAGTCGATGGGCTATTGACAAATATAAGGCTAGCCTTGTAGTCAAAGGATACAGACAAAAGGAAGGTTTGGACTACTTTGATACATACTCTCTAGTAATAAGGATAACATCAATTAGGATGTTAATAGCACTAGCGGCAGTGCATGATCTTAAAATCCACCAAATTGATGTAAAAACAACTTTCTTAAATGGAGAGTTGGAGGAAGAAATTTACATGGAACAACCTGAAGGGTTTGTAGTTCCTGGTAAAGAAGAGAAAGTGTGCAAACTTGTGAAGTCGTTGTATAGGCTCAAGCAAGCACCCAAACAATGGCATGCTAAATTTCACCAAACAATGTTGACAAATGGATTCAATATTAACGAATGTGATAAGTGTGTTTACATTAAAAATGTTCCGAATCATGAAATCATTGTTTGTCTGTATGTTGATGACATGTTAATAATGAGTAAAAATATTGACGATATAAATGCTACTAAGTGTATGTTGCCCAGCAAGTTCGATATAAAGGACTTAGGAGTTGTTGATTTGATCTTAGGGATCAGGATTCTCAAAACTCCTCACGGACTAGCATTATATCAATCTCATTATATTGAAAGAGTATTGGATAAGTTCAAGTACTTGAATTTCAATGTTGTCAAAACTCCAATTGATTTAAGCTTTACATTTCAAAAGAATGTAGGTGAAAGTGACTCTCAATTGGAATATGCCAGAGTGTTGGGAAGTTTGATGTATATTATGAATTGTACGCGACCAAATATAGCATATGCTATTAACAAACTGAGTCGATTCACCAGTAATCCTAATCAAACTCACTAGATGGCAATGAAACGTGTGTTGGGGTATCTGAAACATACACAACACTATGTTTTACATTATAATAAATATCTTGCAGTGATTGAAGGACATAGTGATGCAAATTGGATCACCGGATCAAATAAAGTAAAATCCACAAGTGGTTATGTGTTCACACTTGATGGAGGAGCAGTCTCTTGGAAATCGTCCAAACAGACATATATCGCTCGCTCCACAATGGAATCTGAATTCATTGCCTTAGATAAGGTTGGTGAAGAAGCTGAATGGCTTCGAAATTTCTTAGAGGATATTCCATTCTGGCCCAAACCTGTGGGACCTATTTGCATACATTGTGATAGTCAAGCAACAATAGGTAGGACAGGGAGCGCTATGTACAATGGGAAGTCTCGTCATATACGACGGAGACATAATACCGTAAAACAACTCCTCTCTAGTGGAATTATCACAATTGACTATGTGAAGTCAAGCGATAATGTGTCAGATCCACTAACGAAAGGCCTAGTGAAAGAGGCAGTTGAAAGATCATCTAAGGAAATGGGTTTACGGCTTAAGACAAGTCAGCATGACAGTAACTCTATCTAGCAGACTGGAGATCCCAAGAGGTAGATTCAAGGAGAAAAACAAAGTTGTGACTGACAGTTCGACATTGTCAATTAACTTAATCCATTCTCATGATGAAGACAATGTTCAGGAACAAGGTTAAGACTTTAAGGCTTGTTAATGAGTTAATAAAGCTTAAATTTTTTAATGATTTGCTAAGTTTGGCAGATTTGACCAAATAGTGTATCTACGAGATGACACGGTTAGAAATCACCTATGTGAGTGTGAAGTGTAAGCCGCTTCAAAGAGAATTTTATGTCAAAAGCCTATTCTCTATACACTCATGAAACTAGGAGGTGTTCATGGCTGAAACGAACACAACCGTAAGAACCATAAACGGTAAAGGGTTAATTGTGTGACATATGGTTGTCTAGGTATACACCAAAGCTCGATGATTCAAAGATATCGCATCTACCGATTGACCGAGTATATCCGACATGTGTTCACTATAGAAAGTCCAAGGGGAAACCTACTTATCCATATGCAATTGATCATTGCTTGTAAAGTACACACTCTTCCGTGCATTCCTTATGTTATAACCATTCTCCATTCATGTGGGAATTGTTGGGTATGTAGCAAGAGTTAATGGGAAATAGAGGGAAGATGAAAAGAGAGGAACTTGGAAAGTTGGGAACTTGAAAAGTCCTCTTATGCTTTAGTGAAAAGCCATTTCTCCCTCATCGGTGGTGGAAAGAAAAATAGAAGAGTTTAAATATAGAAACACTCCTATTAATTGTTAAAAGGGTTGGAAAGAGGGACCCCCCTCGCACCGTCGTTGTCGTCGCTCGGCTTCGGCTTCGGCTTTGGAAAATGATCGATCGAGAGATTATTTTTTGGACAAAGTTTGTTTTAATTATTTAGTTAATTAATTAAATTAAATTAAATGGCCAAAACGTTTCAATTAATTAGTTAATTAACCGAAATGTTTCAATTATTCAGTTAATTGATCGACCCGACTCGGATCCGCGCGCGACCCATTTTATTTAAATTCTTTCCCGTTTTATTTGAATTTCCTGCCGTTGGAAGTGATTGTTCTGAAAGGTTGCAACTTTCAGAAACAACCATGGTTGTTTGTAAGGTTGCAAACTTTCATGAATGGTCGTGTGGATTCTGAAAGGGTTGCAACCTTTCGGAACCAGTTCCTCTTGCCTATAAATACATTAATTCTTTAGATTCTTTCCTTACGAATTTTCTGATTTCTTCTTCTTCTTCTGCACAAAGTTTCTTCGTGTACTTTACTGTTGTTGAGTGGTTTGTTGTCACCACAGTTTTGGATATCAATACATTGGTGATTGAGATCATTCTATCCTTGGAGGACATATTCCAAATCAAACCTCGGATACTAGAGGGGAATAATTTCCTTAAGGGGACACTGTGCATTCAGTGGGCTTGATCTTTTTCGTTCTGTCTTTTTTCAACATTCTGGTATGTTTTACAGATTTTAGTTGTTCTGAATTAATTTTTGTTCTTTTGTTCTTACTGGTTCATTAAAACTTTGGTTACTTCGTGTTTCTGCAAAGTTTATTGGATTCAGTAATTCTTTTTTAAACACAGATTGACAACAGTCTAGTCTTTGACAGTAAGTTTTTCATAGATCTTTTAAATATTTTTGAATTATCAATTATTGTGACTTATAGTACTTTTTACATAGTTTACAAATATATACATTTCATAGCAAAATATTTGAAGATTTCATGCGCAAATTTGTGGTCAAACTTAAATTATTTGACTCTTAAAAAACGAAAAGTGTCGCATAAATTGAAACACAGAGAGTAGAAGTTATAATATTCACAAGAAGTTAGCATATTTATGTAAAAAAGAAAAGGAAAACATCAATATGCAATTTTACTCGATGAATGAAAAACAATATTTGAAGGTTGAAGTCAAATAAGGGTACGGTGATTACGGATCCGTACCTTTTTATAAGATATTGTGCTGTGGACAAACGTATCTTTCATGACATCAATTTTGGAGGCTTGCTCCTTTGCTCACGTATATTTCCACCTCCTTTTTTTGACTTATTAATATATAATATAATATATATATTTAAAAACAAAAAGAAAAATCTTGCTAAATAGACAAATATTTCTATTATATTTACTAATTCTCTTTATAGTTTGAAATAATTATATATTGTCTTACTAATTAATAATTTCATATTAAATTTCAAGTCAGATGCACCTATATATTTATTTATTGTTGCTACTGGATATACACTAAAATAGGGAGAGAGATGCGAGCGAAAGAAGGAGAGAGACGAGCGAGATCGTAAGATACATGCGAATTTACTTAGATACAATGTATCTAGAAAAAAATATATTTAATTTTGACCTCATGTATCTGAGATACATATATTTGGACGCATATGTATTAGAAGTCCAAAATCTGGTAAGATTCGTAATATTGCAAACTAGTATGAATCTAAGAAATTAGCTTCTAAACTAGTGAAATTTCTGTAAGTTACCCAAAAAAATCATTTGGTGACTGGTACACAATTGAGGGATTTCTCGAGAGAAACAGTAAGATTATATTCTAGTTGAACAACACCACTTCGAAACATTGAGAGATTAATGATCTGAGATTTAAAAGTGAAAGTTAGATATATAACGAAACTTTGGTCCGATCTATGTGAACAAAATAATTGGTTAGCTAGAGTTTATTTGATGGAATAGCACTAGAAAATCAATACAATATGTTGAGAAATAATTATAGTGAGTAAAGGTTCAGGATCAATAGAGAATAACTCGACAAGATTATAATAGGTATATTCTAAGTTTATTCCGATAATCGGTGAAAATCATCATTCTAAGTTATTCCACCTGAGGAAAAATTATGCATATTACTTGTTTAATTATTATATATTTTTATTTGTCTTAGTTCTCTATCAATTTCATAAAGAAAAGAAATAAAAGAGTAAACCTTAAGAAATTGAATACTATAATATTGTTAGAGCTATATATAGAAAAAAAATTTGCTAGTTCTTCGTGGGATCGACTCCAATCACAAAAAAACTTATTATATTTACAACTATCGCTTATCCTTTTTGGGATGAGTTTTGGACGTGATCATATACTCGATGGAGCTGGTGTATAGCCCCAGGATCATACGATCATTGTATTATGAGGTAGAGTCAGAATTAGGAGTTTGGAGTTTCTAAATTTTAGTATATAAGAGTAAATATTGCAAAACATGCTTCCTTTAAAACAAAGAGTTTTGTTGATAGTGGGGTTTTAATCCACAACACTAGTGTGAAAGATATTTTCATCTCCCTTTCCGTACCACTGAGTTGTCAATCAATATTTTTAGGGGGTTTATAAATTAATATACATATATATTTATTTAAATTTTCAATACAAATATAGGGCCTAAGAAAAAGTTAGTGGGTTCGTCCGAACTCACGAACCCTCACCTAGCTCCGCCCCTGATTGTATTGCATATCATTTGAGTTGTTCATGGTTATGGTTAAAAACTCAAATCGAACCTTAATCGGAACCAAACCGATTTAAAAAATCTGATATTTGGTTTGATTAGGTTTGGTTTTAAATTTTGAAAATCGATACTATTTAGTTTTGTTTTGATTTTACCAAAAAGAAAACCCCCAAAAATAACCAAACCGAACAAATATATATATATATATATATATATATATTATATTATAATTATTTATATATTATTCATAAATAAAATATAAATATTTTGTTAAATTTTGATTAACTGAAGTCTTTAATTTTACTTTTTTTTCAAGCCCAACACTTTACAATTTTAAGTCCAAGTCTATCAAAATCCGTTACTTTAGTGTTTATCTACCCTACCTCACCTAAGATAGCTACACATTTATTTAATTGAATCACTTTGTTCGATTTGAATAACGTGTTGACTTACCTATTGCAGGTTAATGTAGGTGGGGTGGGGGTACTTAATTTCTTGAAGCAAAATCGATGATGTAAATAATTTTCACCCAATGTAATATTACCACTATTTTATTTATTATGTTCTGTATCTGGACAGTTCCAGTAACTATACCACTATTAATTGCATGACCCAAATAAATCAATCACACTTGACCTTTCAACACACATGCATACTTATCTTTGACAAAAAGTCTATTTTCTTGGGTTAATCTTACTTAATTACCTTTTCTGATGACTCATTTTTTAAAAGCTGACCGACCAACAGTGAACAAATTGATAAGTTTGTTATATTGTTTTTAAAATGTGATTTTCAATGGGCAGTTGGATTAATTATCCCATGATCACACCTTAATTAAGGATATATGATTGATACTTGAGGAATCACATCTTCTTCTTCTTTTGATTAAAAGGACGACGTTTATATTTGTCCCGAGTTTCTTATCTTAAATGAGTTTTTCTTTAGAAAATATAAAGTCTCCATAAGGCAAAGGAATTTATAAATTGAGGTTCGTTCCTTCTAACTTAATCAACATTCATCATGTAGTTCCAAGGTCTTTGAGAGTTTTGGTTATGTGGAGAATTTGTGGGACACAAGTGATATGTTATCACTTCTGTGAACATCCTTGTATTCCGAGTGAATTAGTTGAGGTTTATTCAATTATTTTCTCTATATTTTGTACTCTCATTTTTATAGTGAATTGTGCATTTCCTTTGTGGATGTATGTCGATTGACCGAACCATGCTAAATTTTTGAGTCTTAGATATATTTCTCATTTGTCTTTTGAGGTTTGTTTTGTTAGCTTCTGCATGACACCTAATTATTTTGTTCCTGGCATATTACAATCGAAATACTTAGTACGTGTTGACATACATCTTTCAAAAATAATTCCTAACATGGCTGACCAGTAAGCATCATATGTAAATTTGGAAGCAGGCTACCCAAAAAGTTGTTTCTTTGCTCCCTAAGTTTATACTTTTATAAGCTTAGCTAGTTTATACTTTTATAAGCTAAACTAGTTTATACTTTTATTCCATCAAAGAAATTGCATATTTGACCCTCAAATATGTACAAATTTCAATATTGATCCTTGTGGTATTTGATAAAGGTTATTAACATAAATTAATTAAAAGTAGACCTTCATTCTTCGACTTGTAAATGTATATATACGCGTAATTTTCCCTTAAATTAATTATTAATCACCAAATCAAATGATAATAGATGTTTGTGTTAAATTTAACTGAAATTCATATTTTCAACGTAATATAGTTAGAATAATTTGTTTGTGATAACTTTTTTTTATGTCAAGGGAGCAACCACACAATTGTTTATTAATTGAATTTGATAAGTACTTAGTTGAATACCACAAGCATCAATACAACACCTAATCAATATATAATTAAGGGAGTAAAAATATATTCTTATAAAAATTATTGTAGGTTTTAACCACCATAATTTGAAGACGAAAAAAGAGGGTAATTTCATTGGTTAGATTACAAAATTGTCAAGGTACTTGAAACAGCTACACTTTAGGGGTGATTGGATGTAATTTTTTAAAGTAACTTATAAGTCAAAAGTTAAAAATTATAAGTCGAAGACACCTCATTTTGACTTTTGATTTTTTTTCTTTTTTATACTTTTTTTATTCAAACTTAAAATCCTCCATTTAAAAAAAATATATACTCAAAACTCCAGTGGTGTAGCCACAACCATCCCAGGGTGTCCAATTGGACATTCTTTGTCGAAAAATTACGTTATATATATATTTGTCAAATTTTACATTTAAAGGATATATATTTAAAGTTGGACATCCTTGACAAAAGCTATGCCTTTGGCGTAGTGGTAATGGGTGTTCATTTGAATGAAGTATTTTTGGGTTCGAATTACAAATATCACAATATTTTTTTATTTTATTTTGACAGTCACACACCATTATTTTTGAACATCCTTGCAAAACTCGATCACCTTTTTAAGTCTTTAAGGTGAGCAATTTGAATTTTTTTTCTTTCTTTTTTGGTAGTGTATGGTTACAAAATTGCAAGTAGACTTCAAATATTAGAAAGAAAAAAAATGGTTTAGGAGGAAATAATATAAGTCCGGATGATAGTTAAGTTAGGTTATCCCACTCTGTCGGAATACTTAGAGCCCGTTTGGATTGACTTAAAAAAAGTAACTTTTTAAAGTGCTGGAACTTATTTTAAAAATAAGTAGTTATGTGTTTGGATAAAAGTGTTGCAGTTGAAAAAAAAGTTATTGATGTGTTTGGCAAATAAGTGCTAGTAAACACTTTTTTAAATCAAAATGTCTGAAATACCCTTTAAGCTGTTAACATGATAAAAAGTTGATTAATTTAAGGTTTTTATACTTAAAAATAAATTTATATTTTATATCCATAAGTAAT
>JAJOOR010020394.1:0-22759 GCA_036250505.1 Solanum acaule | reverse complement strand
CCCCCCCCCCCCCCCCTTAATTATATATTTTTGGGGCCATATAAAACCTATAGTCAACTAGATCTAGTTAACTTTAACAGTGGGTTAATGGGTTCCTTGAAATTGAGACCCTTAATCTTCCTCAATCTGTTCTTTCACCATCACCACAAGCACACCCTTTTCCTTAATTTTTTTTCTTTCATCATTTCAAGTCATGCTCCATACACACAACACCCATTTCTCATTTCCCTCTTAAAAACTTCTATTTTCATACATAATAATAAGAAGAAAATCAAGATTACTAAAATAGATGTGAACTAAGTAAATTGGATAAAAGTCTCCATTTTTCCTTCGAGGAGATCACTATAAATAAACTCTTTTTAAGTTGTAACTAGTTATTCTCTTTTAAAGTGATCTAGGGGGATATAGCAATCTTTTCGTTTTAACCTTTTCAAAATTACCAAGTTTTTCCAGCATTGTTTTTTCATTCTATTTTTAAAATATAAGAGTAAAAATTGAACAAACAGAGATAGAAAATAAAAATATTACAAATATTCTTTTGAAATTTGAAGAAACTTTTATGAGTATGAGAAGATTTTGGCAGAGGAAATAGTGCAAGAAATGGAAACCAAGTGTGGGACCCACAGTTAAGTTTAACAAGTTTTTTATTGTTTCAGTTAGTTTTTAGGGTTAAGGATCAAAATGATACTCTTTTAATATACATTAAGGACTATTTAGATAAAATAAGATATATAAAGGACCAAGATAACTCAACCCATATACATAAAGGACTATTTTGATCATTTTCTCAACTATTATCCGACGGAGGAATATACTCCTTTCGTCTCAAAAAATGCTTGTCATGTTTTTTGTCACGCCCCGAGCTTACACCATAGACGTGGCCGACACTTGAGAACCATTGCTGATTCTCAAGCGAACCTTTGATTTGGCTGACTACTTAGCGGAAGAGTAACTCAAGCAAATTTAAGCTTTAACCAAAATTTAAATTTGAAAGTCTCAAAACTTCTCAAAACTCAAGCTATCTCAAAATAGTATACTCAAAACAATATGAAAGTAATGATAGTTTGTCAAAATAGTTCAATGGAAATACTGACTGAAACTCAACACTAACTATCTATGAAGCCTCTATGGTTCAACATGAATGTCGGGACAAGACCCACTACACCTCAAAACTACTAAACTGAGAGACAAGAGTGGAGTCCTCTGGAATGCAAGGAAGGCTAACCAAAACTAGCAAGAAGTGCAAAGTGATCTCAACGGAGCGTCTGTTGATGATCCTGAATACCGATATCTGCATCATAGAAAGATGAATGTCGAATGACTATCAGTACATTGAATGTACGAGTATGTAATATTGCCGAAGTAAAATAGTTGAAAGAAAGGACTGTAATAGACAAAGATATACTCAAACTGAATGTAAAGAAATAAAGGAAGTAAATCATTTAAAACTTTACAAGTACTTACTCATCTCTGAAACTCAACATAATAAGTGATATAGTAAAAATACACTTTAACTCTATTTGAGAGATTCTCTAACCGACAACCATCATTATGAGCTAGGTGATGATACAACTTATTGCCCTCGCTGCCAGAAATATCCTATATCATGTCGGGGTATAGAACCTCTCGACTAAGTGGATCCACTAAGCAATAAGGATTCATCTAAAAAGTATGATCCTTTACCCATGTTGGCAGACATGGTTTATGAGGATTTTGAGTTGTTTGAACTCATCCGATATCGATGCTCAATACTACTCTCAATAATATACTCTTGTTCAAATGTATAAAACCTACTCTTTCTCTGTTTTGAGGTAATTACTCAAAATAACCTCTTAAAAGAGGTAACTGCTCTGAAATATCTCTGAACTCATAAATTCTTTGTAGAAATCAAAGTTTCTCTCTTCTCAATGTAAATATGAATCAAATGATACATTTGGGTATACTTAGTTCCCTTATCCTCTTTCTCAATCATGTATAAAATCCTTCTCAAAACTCATCTTTGCTTTCTCAGAAAATTAGTTTAAGACCTTGTTTGGTTTAAAATAATTCTCAATAATAACTCAATAAATGCTCCATTGTAACTCAACAATAGGGTTCATGCTGAAAAATAGACATTAACAATCAACTCAAGAATCTCAATGCAAGATATAGCAACTCAATAATTAGGAAATAGAATTTAGAACTCATTAACGAAACTTATCTCAAGAATTATCAAAACTAAGGATGAAACCCTGGATTATTCTTAACGGTTAAGCCAATAACGACCATTATCGATAAGCCAATATCTTAATGGTTCTTAACGATTTAACATGTCTACAAACCGATAACCGATAAACTCCAAAACCGAACCAATCGATATACAACCCTATAAACAAATTTATAGTGTTCTAAAAAAGTTTTTAAAAAGATAAATTAGTAAAACTGTCTTTCTTATTTATGATTTCATAAGGGATATGTAAAGGAAAAATGGACGATTCATTTATGATAAAAGGAGTACTATTTTTCTTGATATATTTTTTCCAACCTAATTAATGTTGCTTCTCTTAGTATGGAAAAGGCGTAGTCCTTACAAAATCCTATATTAAAGCTCATTTTGTATTTTTCAACATATATAGTTCCATTATTTGACTTGGACTTGGCTACTTAGTAACAAAAAAATAAGATTTGTATGACTCTATTCTAAAATGTGATTTAGTTAATGTTTTAGTGATCTAATTGATGATGTAACTATATAATTATTCTAAATAGTTACATATTTTTAGTAATAGTTTGGTAGAATTGAGTCACGGATATCTAATATAATTATATCTAACTTTTTCATTTTTTTTCATAACAAAATCTATGATAAAAAATAGACCACAAACTTTTTTGCATCATATACAAAAAGGATAATAATTTTTCAATATGCTTAATTGTTGGTCGATAGAATTATTAGATAACAAGTACTTCATGAAAATAATCTACTTGTATAGTATTAACATTAAGAATACATTTGAAATATTTTGTTAACGGAAATAAATAAGAGTTATATATGTATTATCAAAGAATGTGGTGCAGTATATGTATTGTTTCTCTCTTAACCAAAGACTAAATATGAAAAATTCCGACGCTTCTTTCTGAATAAGACTCTACGTGACACAAATTAATCGGAGTCTAATAAAATATTCGACACCGATGAAATAAAGAATTATATATGTGTGAGATGATTACATGATATTAATATAAATTGTGATGGGATATGTTTGAACTCTTTAAATGAAAAAAATTGGTTGCCTTATTGTCTCGTACCTTATAAATTTAAATGGATCGAATTTCAATATAAATATTAAATATATATAATAAACAAAAACTTTGTCATAAATTTATACGTCTGTGAAAGTAATGACAAAAGAAAAAAAAGACAATATGTGGAAGTAATGAGTCCAACTCAATTTTATTTTATTTCTTAAAAAATATTCTTATTTTTGTATTGGAAAAAACCATCACCTACCCGCTCAAAATACTAAAAAAAAATAAAAAATCAATACCTACCACCTCAAAATATTTATCATATGTTTTATTTATAATATTTTTAAAAAATGCATTTTCTTTATTTATTTTTATTTGTTCATATTCGACTTGATATATGTTTTAATAAATAATAAATAAAATGGTGATTTTATTATATCATTTCTATTTATTACATAAGTTATCTAAATATTAGAGAGTCAATACTTAATAACAAGGGTAAAATAAATATAAAATGATAAATTAATGCATAATTTTTCAAATTTGGCAAATAAAGTTCGACAATTATTTTTATTATATTGGACAATTAAAGATGAACAAAGAGAGTATTAATTAGGAGGGAAGTTTGACTATTCTACTAGTATTTATGTCTTACGATATAATCCATTTGCATTGCATATTTAATTATTATAATTGATGTGTTTGTAATATTAAAAAATAATAGTTATTAAGGATAAAATAGAAAAAAAAATTATCTTATATTTCTATAATAATAAGTTATTTTGAGATGTGAACTTAGTACGATGACGACAAGTATTTTGAGGCGGAGGAAGCAATAAGCCAATAATACTACCCATGTTATGTCTGATTATCAAGAGTCAAACTTTTAGTTTTGATCGTAAATTCAAATTAAAGATCTTTAAGTTTATAAAATAAAATTTGCGTATTTCAAAATTACGTAAAAAATAATAAGTCATGATAGCTGGCAATTCAAAATAAGTAAAAGAGTCGTATTTGTCTCTCTATTATAAAAAAAACGATTTAAGCTTATATCGATTCATATATTATATTATCAATCTATACATATCCTTAACATTATAAAAATAATTCAAATTTATCATTTGTTTACCAATCGCATTTATTTTAATCAAAATGACATGTCAACTCATGATCATAATTCATACCAAATTCTTCTTCCATCACTATCCAATAATATTTTAAATATTATTAATATATAGGCAAAAAAAAAGCTTCTAGAAGAAAAAACTTCTAGAATAAAAAAAAAAATCTTCTCCTTTTCCTTAATACTAAATCTATTTATTTATTGTAGAATTTTTTATTTTCTTTGTACTTGTTTTAGTTCTAGAAATAAATTACAGTTTATTGCTGAACGACTTTTATGCACGTTTCCCCATAGCCAGCCTCTATTATTGTCCCCAAAATGGTCCCCAAACACCAAAATGCATTGAACCTTGTAGATCGATTCAATAAAATTGGTGGTTTCAAATTAAAATAATTTATGTTGGTGGTTTCAAATTAAAATAATTTATGTATAAAAAAAATAATTTTATTGATTATGTTAAGATTTTCTTTCACTTTCTATAATAATCTTACGTCAATTCCTGACTCTATCACTATTAATATGTTTGAGTGAAGATGTAGATATGTAATGATGAAATGAAATATACACGGACACTTTAAATTGATGCAAATCGACTCAATATAATTAATGGTCTCAAATTAAAATATTTTTTATATGATCATATCATGATAACGATTTTATCAATTTCGTTAAGGCTTTCTTTTATTATTTGTAATAGTCTTACATTAATTTCAGGCTCAATTACTACTATCTTTGAGATAAAATATAAGGTGTGTAAAGATAAAATAAAATATGTACTGATCTTTTGAATCGATGCGGATCGACTCAATAAAATTAGTGATTTTAAATTGAAATAATTTGTATATGATCGTATCATGATGATAATTTTATCAATTATGATAAAATAAAATTCACCATTTATAATAATTTGACGTTAATTTGAGACAAGATGTAGGTATGTAAAAATAAACCAAATATGTTTTGTCATGTATCTCATAGTACTATGTTATCTATGCTCTTCTTCATCATAATAATGTTGTTATGTTCTACTACAGCTGGATATCACAATTTTATATTAGGAATCTTGCTATATATATCAATTTAATTAAAAAATTTAATGTGCAACATAATTTCTTAAATTTATCGGTAAATTTTATCTAAATATTTAAATAATAATATATTTTAAATAAATATTGGACACATGATAAGTGTTCCTATTTGCTGCTTTCAACTTAATTTTTTAAAAAAATATGCTTATCTCTCAAGCGTTTATGAAGTAGTACTCAAGTTAATCATAATAAATATGTTATGTTTTTTATTATACACATCAACTTTAATTAGAATAAATCTGGTGTTTCACAGCTTACAGGATAATCCGTGATAAACTCTCTTAAATAACAAATTATGTAGTTATTTCATACTAAAATATTATGAGAAGTCTATTTCTAATATAGCAGTAAAAGAGTCAAATAAAATAAAATAAAATGATGAGAACTATTTTATTTT
Organism: Solanum acaule; assembly: GCA_036250505.1. Lineage (NCBI taxonomy): Eukaryota > Viridiplantae > Streptophyta > Magnoliopsida > Solanales > Solanaceae > Solanum > Solanum acaule. The sequence continues at coordinate 16,923 of JAJOOR010020394.1, read as the reverse complement.
TTTGTAAAAATGAACAATTAAAGTTTTGAATTTCTTACACAATCATAATTTATGGCAACTACCAATGCTCTTGATAAAACATGATGATTATTGATCATTAATCACTGTTTCTTTAATTATAGCATTTAATTTATAAGGCTCTACCACATTCTTTAAATTCTAATTAGATCATCATTATATATTATTCTCTTCATTTATTTTTATTTTTAAAAAAAATTAAGTGAAAAAAAAAATTATTCTAAAATAAGAGTCGTTTTAGGAATTTAAAATAAAAAATAATAATTTGTAACTATACATTTATATCTAAGGTAGAAACATTTCAATCCACTAATAATATTATTTTCTCTAAATTTATGTTAACACAACTTTAAAACACATTCCTAAGATCCAAGTCTTTTTCTTTACATACTATATTTCTTTCCTATTTTACTGATATAAAATTTGTTTAATGTATCACAAATATTCGTTCTTAAAAATTTAATGTTCATACTGAATTTTTCACCATCATGATTCTATATCAATTGTGAAGAAGTAATTTGTACTCTTTATATGGTAATAGACAGCCATCACCTTTAAAAATTAAATGAATTATGCACGATATGAACACAAATCAATTCGAACTTTAATATAAATATCAAACATTGCATTAAAAAGAAAATATCACATGCTTTGAAGGGCAATTTTATGGGGGAAATTGTATATAGTAGCAAACAATTAATTCAAATTAAATGCTATAACCACAATTTGATTTAATTGTAATTTGTAGCAAACTGTTGTGATTCGCCTCTCTCCCTGAAATTCTCGCTTGCCACTCTCCCTCTCTCGCTCGCCAGTCTCTCCCTCGCCTCTCTCACTTTAAACAAACACAAATGTATAAAATGCATTTGTGTTTGTATAAAGCGAGAGAAAATTGTATATACAAATACAAATACATATATTTTCGTCCTATACACTTATAATTATACAAATACAGATCTTCCCTGCCAGTTCTCTTTTGTCTTTCTCACTTTATACAAACACATGTTATACAAATTACAATGTATAATTTGTGTTGTATAAAGCGAGAGAGAGATTTGATATACAAATGTTTTATTTTGATTCAATTGTATACAAATTCAAATTTTATGCAGATATACAAACACATAAAATTGAATTGAGAGGCTATCAGCGATTTATACAAACGAGAGGCTACCGTCGATTTATACAAATGAGAGGCTGCCAGTGATTTTGTACAAATCTAATACCCCCAACGATTTATACAATCTGATGCTCCATAGCAAACATAAAATTTGCTATGAAGCGCAATTATGCAAACTATAGATATAACATGCAAATTTGATTTTTATATTTGGTAAATGCGAAAGCTCCTCAATTTTATGCCCTTTTCGTAATGGGCCATGCATAAATAAATGGAATCCAATTTTGATTAAAATATGTACGATGACATTGACATATCAATAATTATATTTTCATTTAACGAAGGAACTCAATAAAATGATCTTATAACTTCGAAAGCAAGGAGTACTTTTTTATTTGTAGATTAAGTAAGCGACACATAAACAAAATATCAATTATTTATTGAGAACATATATAATATTGAATTATTAATTATAAATTATGGATGAACTATAGCTACAATCAATCAATTTTTAGTAAATTTTGTCCATCAAAAAATTGAGATTTTCAACTAGAAATTCCTCAGAAAAAAATTATATTATAATTAACTCACTTTTAATAGTGAACATATTTAGAGGAATGAAAGTGGAGTTATGAAAAAAAATATTATTTGGGTATAATTTTAAAACTTATTTGATCATTTAAAAAATAGTTTTCCTATACGCATTCATAGTTGAAGTTATCATCTCAATTAATTTGGGTTCGATACTTCGATGAGCTAAAATGCGATTAATTTAAATTCACGTTCTCTCATGCATGGTGTTAATTATCCCATTAGCTTGCCTTCCTGTTAAACTCTAACTATAAACATATAAATACACCATTATAAATATTAAAACTACAAAAAAAAAATCACCAAAAGATGACATATTAGGGTTTCCAATTAAAATATGCATGTGTTATGATTTATATTGTGGACAAAGAAAACTCTCATTCATTTCGTTATGAATCTCGACAATTATATTGATGACTCTAGGAGTGGCTAGCTATTGCAAATCATAAATATTTATTGCGCATTCAATATTTACACTAAATTAGATTTAATTAGTTATATATATATATATATAGGCTTAAGTTATATGCGGCCCCTTAAAGTTGTTCGTATATTTTAGTTAGACACCTTAACTTAGGCCAGTACTTATTGAACACTTTAATCTTAACAAATTTATATCTATTAAACACAAAATGAAAATCTGTTGAAAGACAAAAATGCGTGTGTCTCAAACACAAATACATAGCGGATAGACCGATAAAATGATGACACGTGGCAATTAGATAAAAAAGTGTTCAATTTCAGAGAGATTTGGGAATTTTCTGTATTGATTATTTGAGAGAGAGAATATACAATGAGGGTTAGACCTCTATTTATACACATGGTAGTAACTGCCTTCTAATATCTTCTAACTATCTTTCTAACAGTACTAACAAACTAACTAATTATATTCTTATCACATTTAATTAATCACTTAACCAACTTCTTCTATTCTATCTTCAATATTCTCCCTTAAGCTGGATGTATTGAAAACATTCAATACTCCTAGCTTGGCCAACAAAAAATCATGTTGAGACCTCCCTAATGCCTTTGTCAACAAATCTGCCTGCTGCTCCTTAGTGCTGATATAACTTGTCTTTATTAATCCTTGATGCATCATTTCTCATATGAAATTACAATTAATCTCGATATGTTTCGTTCTCTCATGAAATACAGGATTTGCTGCTATTTGCATAGCTGTTTTGCTGTCAATAATATATTATAGTTGGTTCATGTACATCCATCTTTAGTTCCTTGAACAAATTTGTTACCCAAACTATCTCAGCTGTTAATGCAGCCAGACTTCTATATTCTGCTTTTGCAGAACTTTTGGAGACTGTATTCTGCTTCTTGAACTTCCATGCTATTAAAAATTTGTCATACTTCAATAGATAACCAGTCACCGACCTCCTGCTATTGAGACATGCATCCCAATCCGCATCACAGAATCTAGTAAGTTGTGCTTGTTTATCAGAACTCATGAATATTCCCAGACTTGGTGCTGTTTTAATGTACCTGACTACCTTTAATGCTGCATTCCAATAAGACATTGTTGGCTTTTGCATAAATTGATTTAAACATTGAACAGAGAAGGCAATATCGGGCCTGGTATTTGTAAGATATAGTAACTTCCCAATTAATCTCTGATATCTATTCACATCAGTAAACAATTCAGTTGTTGCATCCTGTCTAAAATTAGCACTTATCATTTTCATGTTACACTCCAAAGGATTAAATGATGGTCTACATCCTGAAAGTCCAGCATCTGATATCAACTCAATGCATATTTCCTTTGGTTCATAATGATTCCTTGGTCTGATCTATAAAATTCAATTCCAAGAAAATACCTCAACTCCCCCAAATCTTTGATTTTAAAATGATGATGCAAGACCTGTTTGGTCTCTTGTATCAATGTAGAATCATTTCCTATAATCAATAGGTCATCCACATTAATAATATCACTAGTGCTGATCCTTTCCTCTTTGTGAATAAAGCCTAGTCTAAATGACTTTGTGTATATCCTTATGCCAACATATCATCTGTAAGTTTTGCATTCCACTGCATTGATGCTTGTTTAAGACCATATAATAATTTCATAAGTCTGCAAACCTTATGTTCCCCCTGACTTGTGAAACCTTTAGGCAACTCCATATAAACTTCTTCAAATAAATCTCCTTGCAAGAAGTATCAAATATTGCCAATTTTCAGCAGCTGCAATGGCAATAATAGATCTTACTGTGACCATTTTCACAACTGGTGAAAATGTCTCTTGATAATCAATTCCCTCAGTCTGACTGTACCCCTTATCCACAAGTCTAGCTTTGAACCTATCAACCTCTCCATTTGCCTTAAACTTGATTTTGAACACCCACTTACACCCTATTGCTTTCTTTCTTGGAGGCAAACTCATAACCTTCCAAGTACCATTACTTTCTAGTGCTGCAATTTCTTGTTTCATTGTTTCTACCTATCTCTGATCTTTCACAGCCACTTCATAAGTACTAGGTTCAGTGTCTGCAGACATTTCACTCAGATATGTTTGGTAAGATGTAAAAAGATGATCATAAGACATGTACGTAGCTAATGAATAAGGGTGCACTGAATCAGTCATATGAGTGACATAGTCCTTCATCCACACTGGTGGATGGACTGCTCTTTTGGAGGAGTTTCTGGGTACAACATCAGGAGAATCAAATGTACAGCAGTAGGAGGGTCAATATGCATTGTGACTGATTCAGTCTGCTCATGATTATCAACAACATCTTGGTTTATGTCATGAATTATCTCATTACCACTACCTTCTTGAACTGGAACACCAGAATCTAGGCTCTCATCATTAACTGGTAATCTGACTAGTGTATCATCAGAATCAATAAATGTCTGTGTAAGAAAAATTGGTACATGATGATTTTGAATTTGACTAAATGGAAATATGTGTTCTTTGAATACAACATCTCTACTGACCATAAATTTCTTCATCCTCAAATTATACAAAGAGATATCCCTTCTGAGTTAGTGAGTAGCCCATCATAACACATGTATCAGCTCTTGAGGAAAACTTATCATCCTTCACTAATTTAGTGCCATAGCACAAACAACCAATGATCCTTAGATGATTTAGGTGTGGTGTGGTGTTGTGAAAAACCTCGTAAGGTGACTACCCTTGCAGTACACTAGTGGGCATCCTATTGATTAAATACACAAATGCTAATACACACTCACCCTATAATGCAATAGGTATAGATCCCTGAAACTTAAGAGCTCTAACCACCTCAAGTATGTGTCTATGATTTCTCTCCACAACTCTATTTTGTTGTGGAGTGTGTGGACAACTACTTTCATGGATAATTCCCTAAGATGAAAATAATGCATTACATTCTCTGTTAAAATATTCTGTACCATCGTCTGATCTCACTCTTTTAACTTGCTTGCTGAACTGAGTTTGAACTAGAGCAAAAAATGATTTCAAGGTAACAAGAACATCACTTTTGAATTTCAGTAAAAACAATCAAAGCATTCTTGAACTATTATCCACAACAATTAGAAAAAATCTAAAACCATTATGAATAATAGTTCTGTAAGGTCCCCATACATCAAGATGTACTAGATCAAAGATAACACTTGTTCTAGATACACTTTTGAGAAATGGAAGCCTGATTTGCTTAGCTAAAGGACATATTGGACAATTATCACATACATCATGAGTAGCATATTTGTAAAGTTCCTTTAACACTCTAAATAAAGGATGACCCATCCTGTAATGCCATATCAATGATTGTGAATCTGCCTTGGTCAGCAAGCACTTGTTATTAGCAGCAGTGGTATCAATTGCTTTTGTCTGAGGAGAACATCTAGGAAAGTAATACAGCCCTTCCAACTCTTTACCAATCTCCTTCACCTCTTCATTGAAGAGGTCCTGAAAAACACAGAACTCAGAAAAAAATGAACAGAACATTTTAATTGTCTTGTCAACTGTGACACTGACAGTAAGTTATGATTAACTTCAGGAACAACCAGAACATTTTTTAACACACCTCCAGCAAGTATTATGCAACTACCTGAATGAGTAACCACTGTAGTGTGGCCATTAGGCAAATAAACTCTCATTCATGTGTTTTTGTTATGATCACTAATATTACCCAAATTTTCAGACTTAAGAGTCATGTGACATGTTACCCCAGAGTCTACAATCCAATGACCTTGTTTGCTAGACCTTTCATACTTATTATTGACATTCACAACATCATCTTAACTACCCTTTCTATGAGAATCTAAGAGAGCATTAGGATCATTGAAATTACCTGGCATGTTAACCATCTCTTCAGTTTTCTCTTCTTCATCCAGAAACCTCAATATATTTTGATACTACTCTGGAGTGTATGTTAACTTCATAGCAAGTGCCTGCAAATTTGTTTTGACAGAATTGAATCATGTGCACTAGCATTAGCTTTGTGTCCTTCATCAACTGACCCAAAAACATCCTTATTGCATTTGTCAACTTGCACATTTTTAGCTAGATCATTTCCTTTATTCGAGTTCATTCATCTTGCTGCATTGGAGGATCTATAATTACCAATATGATCATACTTCCTTTTAAACTTCCAGTCCTTAGGATATCCCACAAGTTTATAACAGATGTTTTTAGTGTGCCCATGCATTTTGCAATGGTCACAAAACAGATTCCAATTCACTTTCTTCTTGCCATTATAACTTCCTCTTCCAGCATACTCACCCCTATCTCCATGATCTGTATTTTTATTTCCATAATTCATCTTGCCTACATACAATGTTGTGGCCTCGATTATATCTCTTCATGTGTGCATTCCTGATGTAATTCTCTGACTCTCATCTGAAACTATCATCGCATATGCTTGCCAACATTAGACAAATGGTTCATCATCAAGATTTGGCTTCTTGCATGACCATACAACTCATTCAACCCCATTAAGAAAGCAAATAGTCTCAGATATTGTATGTGATCTACATATACTTTAGATCTATCACAATTACATGAAGGAGGGGGCACAAATGCATCAAATTCATCCCAAAGCAATCGTAATTTGGTAAAATAAGCTGAAACAGTTAGGTTACCTTGATGAATTGTGCAAATATCCCTGTGAAGTTGATAGATCCTTGATCCATCTATCTTATCGAATCGTTCCTTCAAGTCTTCCCATATGTTGTAGCATCTGAAGCATAGACTATCCTACTTAATAGCTCCTTCGAAACAATATTCATGATCTATGTTAATACGAATGCATTGCACTTTTCCCATTGTTCATCTAATTCAGGTGCATAATCACCCTTCTTACACATTCCAAGCACAAAACCAAGCTTACTCTTAGCTTGAAGATTGATCATCATTGATCGACTCCATAACGAATAATTTTCTAAAACAGTAAGCTGGACTATAGTTAATACAGATCCAGGGGTGTCTGATGGATGAAGGTAAAGAGGATGATTCATCTTTGATTCGATCAATTCCATCGTTTATGGTGCATCAACAGAAGAAGAAGTTGTTGTTGTTGTGTCACCTTCAATCGCCATTGCAAATCACAAAAGCTCTGTTCTCTAGAATCAACTTTACAGTTTGAATCAAAATATTATTGACGCAAAGCTCTGATACCATGTTCAATTTCAAAGAGATTTGAGAATTTTCTGTATTGATTCTTTGAGAGAGAGAATATACAATGAGGGTTAGACCTCTATTTATACACATGACAGTAACTGCCTTCTAATATCTTCTAACTACCTTTCTAACAGTACTAACAAACTAACTAATTATATTCTTATCACATTTAATTAATCACTTAACCAACTTCTTCTATGTTATCTTCAATAAAAAGAATTATAAAAAAACAATAAATTATTTTCAATCAACCCACGCCCACCCCTCTTCTTCTTCTTCGTCAAAATCTGCTATCCTTTCAAAGCTTTTCACCTATTTTGGATTTTTTTTCTTTCCACTAATAATCACGTACTATCATAATTATCTAAAAAACAATAACGACTTTTGCTTAAAAAAATAATCAATTCATATTATTTTTATCAAAAAAATGAAGCTTTGCTAGAATATTTGAGATTTAGATCTATATATTAATAACTTTAAAAAAATTAGGTAAAAGTAAAAGAAGAATAAAAAAGGGTGAGAGAAAGAGAGACAGACGTACTTAGAGGATGGTTGCAGTGAAGAAGAAGATAGGGCTTTTTCATTTTTTTTAAAAAAAATTACAAGTCTATAAGTTGGAAAACAAAAAAAAAAAGAAAAAATATGATTTTTAACTGCTGTACGCGCTTAAGGAGTGTGGAACACACTTTTTTGCCTCCATTCAGAGTTCTAAGGATTGACCAATTGAATAGCACTATTTCGAATGAAAACTACCCTTTAGGGGATGCGAATCGGGCTTGTTGTATTTAGTATACAGCGTCAAGCAGTTCCACTTTCCCCTACCGATGATGTGCCGAGAAGTGCATTGTTGGAACTGGGTTGGAACTTAAGACTATTCTCAGCGCGGGATAGGGGTCTTTACAATACATTTTGCTGATATATAAAAGACACCCTAAGTATTCTCTTGGCGGGGTCTGTTTGAACAGACCCGGCAACTAAAGGGACTTCTTTTTCGGGCAACTGGGCCAGACGACATTGATAGCGGAGTTTCCGTGGTAAGGTACAAAGCTTTTTGTCTGGGTCTTGCCATGTCACCATTTTGTGTCTAATAGAAATGATTTTTGAATAAATAAGATGTTCAATAGGTACAAGCCCTAGTTAAAATGTCCAAGTGAAATATGCGGATAACGTTAGGTGATCGTAGATGACTTAATTATATATATGGATAGTTGGATACCATGTGATTGTGAGCATAATAAAAACAACTTTCCATAAAAGAACAAAAATTCCAACTTGACATTTGTAGTAGACGTATTCAAGATTCACACGATTGATTCCAATTTATTTCAACTTATAATAATTCAATAAAATTTGGCTCGTAGCTAATATTTTCGATGTTATATGTTGAAAATTTCTTATTGGATCGTTAAATATTGACGAGACGTGCATAAGAAATTAACAATTTTCTAGAAGTGATTTTTGTCAAAATCTTAGTGCATAAGTTATAAATCTATTAGAACAACATTTCTCTATTCAAAGAGAGATGTTCGTAAAAATATAGCAATTTTCTAGTGGTGCGGTTTTCGTTTAAAATCTTATAAAAAAATATATTAAAAAGATTATTTAAAAAGAGTATAAACCTGAAATTCTAATGTTATAATAAACCGAATGTATAGTAATAGAATTTCAAATTTGAATTCATAATATTCAAATTCTTGATTTGCACGGATTTTATTGTCAATTGAATTCATAATATTCAAATTTTCGATTTGCACATGTACAAAATCCTAGAAATCTCCTTTTTGAAAAAAATATAAATTATGAAAAAAACAAAACAAAAGTTTCAACTTGAGATTCAAACACTTTTTACCCAAAGACTAAAAAGTACGTGATGATTCCTCTCTTTGAAATTAGTTACACATTTATTGATCGATAAAAAATAATCATGTTGACTAATTTAGATTCGCACGCTGTGAGATCTATTGTATGGAGTCTACTTTCAACATTATCTTTTTTTTGTCATTCTCAAATATTCTAACTTGAAACCTCTAATATACGAGTAATTAATCATCTCATCACAATCGATATTGACGAATTTTTATAAGAATATATTATTACTCATTTTTGATGCTATGTGGCGGCTATCACTAATCTAATCCCTAATATTAATTAAACAACATAAGAAGTTGTTAAATCCTTTCTTTGCTTTAATTTTCTAGTCAAACAAATAATTAAAAAGCATCTAACAAGTAATTAACAACCCATGATCCCGGCATAAATAAACGTAGATTAATTTAATGTCTATAATTCAAGCATATTTTATTTAAATATAATCACTACGCTAAATGATGCTAACTAAGTAAATATTAAGAGTCAATCCCGATTTGATAAACCTCGATTGATATTTAATTTTAAAAGCGAAGTTAAAAGTTTTCGTTAAAAATATTTAAAAATTAATATATACGTACCGAAAATCCTTATTAACGTATATGGCTACATTAGTGCTCAATTTCGTAATGTAATAAACTCGATTGAGCTCGATTAGACGCTCAAACCTATTCATAATAACGACACAAAATATACATTTTGACCGTTCATAATTTTTTAGTACATTTTTCTGCAGCGTAATTGACTCCAAATTTGTCGTTTTTTATTTATTTATGAAATAGGAACAAGAAATATTTAATAATTTTAAGGCAGCTGTCACTCTCAAAATTTCTTTAAATTAAAAAATAAATATGAAGGAATCTTCCAAGTAATTGTATACTATATCTTTCCCTCAAAAGGGAATCTTTAATATATATGTATATATGTGTGTGAGAGAGAGAGATTGTGAATTTTCTTATTATATAATTATGATATATTACACTTCATGATTGAAACTGAGGGAAGTAATAATAAAAATAATATTAAGTATAATCTTACAAATAAAATTTGAAAAAAATAAAATCTACACAAACTTTATTTTTATTTGTAAGTAGCGGTTATATTTGATAGCCCATCAATAAATTATAAAAAAATATAAATTGGAAAAGAACACTATACGAAGTAAATTTTCAAGAGAGGTCCATCAATAATATGAAATTTCCTACACAGTCAACCGTCATAGAAACTTTCAACGACTTTAAAATTCTAACGAAAATTCACATGTTAGATGAAACATTTCTATCAGATGTTTCATTTCAAAGTGACTTTTTTCATAAGTACTAAAAATATGTGATTTTTCAAGATAGGTCCATCAATAATATAAACTATCGAAAAGATGTTTGTTAATCGTCATGAGGTCCATCAATAATATAAGATTTTCAATACGATGTTTGTTAATCGTAATAAAAACTTTCAACAACTTCCTTAAAACAATTCTATCGATCACATGTTAGGTGAAACATTTTTATTATAAAAGTTTTTTTTATTTCAAAATATGAACTTGAGATATTTAATTAAGCGAATCTGTTGATGTGAAAGTACTATATTCCCTACAACTATGTCGGACAAATCCTACATGATTTTCAGTTTTTTCTAAAAGAACACTCTGGCAGCAAGCTTAATAAAAAATAAAAAAAATGCTTAAATTGCATGTGGAATGTTTCAAACTGTTTGGTATTATATGCACTGATAATATTAAGTCATCAGCAGCCTTTTAAAGTTGTCCGCATAATTCACTTAGATACCTCAACTAAGACTAGTACCTATTGAACACTTTTACCAATTCAAAAATTGTTCCTATTAGGCATTTTTTGATAACCAACAAAATATATGAAAAGTATGTGATACACTTGCAGTGACGTGGCAAAACGGCTAATTAAAAAATAACATGTGGCACTGGGCCCCGAAAATTATAAAAAAAAAAAATTGTTTAAAATTATTTCAAACACTTTTTATGTCTAATTTTTTTAAAAAGAAAAAGAAAAAAAATGAAAATGTCAACCTATTCTACCCAACCCCACCCCTACGCAACCTCCTTTCATCTTCATCTTCTTTCCAAAACACATTCTTTTTCAAATCACAAAATCTAATTCTTTTCAAATAACTTGAAGATTAACTTTTAAAAAATATATATATACATTTTCATACTAAGAGTGAAGAAGAAAGAAAATATTGCCGGCGGTTATTCATTTCTACATCGATGACAAAATGAAATTGATAGCTCAAAAATTAATTCTTTCAAATTTTTGAATGTCATTTTTGATAAATTTAATGGGTTTATATATGAATTTGAGTAAAAATCTTTGTTCGAAAATTGTGATAAACAAATATCGGCTAACTTTTTTTATACGTAAAAATCATTTATCTTCTTTCTTCTTCTTCTTCATATTTGTTCCTTATTTTTATGAGATTTGAAATAAATCATATGAAATAAAGTCTTACTTTCTTTCAAATCTGAATCTTCATAGTTGATTTTCATTTATCTTCATATTTGGAAGAAATAATATTCCTTTTTTATAAGAAAAAGAAAGAAAAACAATGTTGGAGCTACAATGAAGAAAGTTTTGCAAACTAAAGTATGAAGAAGATGATAGGTAGTGAGTGGGGTCCTTTTCTTTTTTGACCTTATATATACAATATATTTTTTCGATCAAAGGGGTTTGGATCGGATGAACCCCTTTGCCACTGTGGCTCCACCTGTATTAATACTAATTATCGTCTTTTTTATTGTTTGTTTTACATATTTGTTTTTCTGATATGCTTAACTTAAGCCGAAGATCTATCAAAAACTATTTCTCTAAAACTACGTACACACCTCCCTCCCTCTCATTCGTGGGATATATAAGATTACTGAACATAGTGTTATTGCACTGATATTTATTATATAAATTTATATCTAACCTACTTATAAACATATATATCATCATATCAATATAATTAGATATCAAATTGGGAATAAAAAGTTTATCAACAATTCAAAATCTCTTAGCCTTAGTTGGAATTTAGATTTAAAAAAATTACAATAATGGTCTCTTTGTTATATTTTAGGCTTTTAGCTACTCTTTGTTTGGATCTACATAAATATTTATATATTTTTATGTGTGTGGATATGTAATTAGTTGATAAGCACATGCTAGTTATGTATGCTTGAACTACAATAAAATTAGATTATCCAAGGGCTCTCTGCCCAATAACATTGCCAATTAAAATAATATTTTCAATTACTGTTTTACACTATTAATTTGTGAACAAGTTTAGTTTGTTTTCTTAAATAACAATATATTCGATGTAACTTTATTAATGAGATTTGAAAAAAGTAAAATATTTTTGGCGTTACGAAATACTAAAAGATTCTTTTAGTGATGAATGCATAGTTCATGAAAAAAAATTTATATTTGCTTTAGTTTTTTTTTACAAAAATGAATAAATCTTGGTACTATGAAAGTATTGGAGTTGCAATTTTTGTTTTGAAGTTTGTAAATGACAAACTCAGTTATTGAAATAAGTCTCTGCAAAATTACACATTCTAAATCCGCCCCGCCCCGCACACGCTTGATTCTCTTTTAAAATGTTAGAACCCGTCCCGCCTCCTCCCTGTCTCGCATTCATCTAAATAAGCCCCACATTTGCAGAAGCTTAAACCTGCCTCGCTTCGTTGTCATCCCTAGGTCCAATCCAACTGTCACTCGGATAGGTTGGTAAGGTTTTTGAGCCCATTTAAAAAGATGAGGTTCATAGGCCCATCACAAATCCAAAGAATAATAGTTACAAATTTTCTGATCAAGCAAATACTCTACCATAACTCTTATCAACAATCAAACAATCATAAAAATAAAATAAACAAGAAAGGACACAAGAGAAAAGGACCATTTTTGGTGAATGTTTATAAAAGTCAAACTCAAATGAACAGGTTTGAAGATATATTTCTGATATTACCAACATTTTTTTAATACTCAAATGGTATTTGTTAGTAAATTATTATTTTTATTGGGCAACTTGATGGATTTGTTGGACTCAAAGAAATAAACATTAAATCATAAGAACCATTTTGATTTGTGGGTGTGAGGTTAGGTGGGGTTTTTGATATATGTTTTATTAAAGAGAAAAGACATAAAATCATCACTAAAGTTATTTAGAATTTTTGAAAAGGTATCTTAACTTTGTGAGTGTCCTAGTTTTCTTTTGTATATTTCGCTTGTCCGTTTGTATATTTGACTTGTGAATACACAAACAAGGTAAGTATATACAAATTTTGTATTTATACATTTAGAAATTTTTCAGAACTTTGTTTGTATATTTCGCTTGCCAATATACAAATTCTGAATTTATACAATCAAAAACCGAATTATACAAATTCTTAATTTATACAACCAGAAAATCAAAAAGCAAAATTTTCTGAAACTATAGCTACAGATTAAAATTAATCGAAACTCTAGCTATATTACATAATATACTCTAGTTGTTTGCCATTTCTCATAATTTTCCCTTAAGTAATTGGGCCAAAAATATTTACCTTAATAGTGTATGTAACATAAATTCATTGTTGACTGAACCTACAGATAAGGAAAAATCAAAAGATAGTCAAAGATTATCTTAGGCCCATGCTCTAATCTAATCAAACATTAATTTTTTTAACAACTAGAGAAGATGACAAGCAACAAGAAATTAACATAAACATAAAAAGCTTATACTAGATTAATTTGATTATATTATATATAATAACCCTCACAACAACAATAATAAAATTAGTATATATAATCTCACAAGTAGGGGGTCTGGGGAGGATAAAGTGCACACAAATCTTACTTCTATCTTGAAAAGATAGAGAATTTTTCTCTCGATAAAACGATTAAAAAGAGACAGTAACAACAAGTAGAAACAGTAACAAGATCATATATCATAAATTTTTATGTTAAATGCGATTGTGCCTAGGGTTTCAAGATCAACAGTTTTGGAACAAGGGTCTGATCGTAAAAGTTTCTCACATAAAAAAGGAACGGGAGTCTTGATGCAAACATCGGTGACTAAATCTCCCTTTACAAGTGTAGATGTGAAGAGGATGGAGAAAAGAACATATGAAAAAAATGAGCTAAGAATTAAAGAAGTAGTAGCCATTTAATTTATTTTATTACTTTGCTCACAAAATTTAATTTCTTTTATTACTTTGCGCGGATATTTAAAATATAATTATTTTATAAGTAAAAATAACTAATAAGAATTATTATTCACTTAGTGATATATTTAAATAATACTATCTCCGTTTCATATTAGTTGATCATCTTACTAAAAATAGTTGTTTCATATTAGTTGTCCATTTACTAAATCAAGAAAGAGTTAATTAATTTTTTTTATACTACCTTTGCAAATAATTATATTTGAAAGTGTTCACATTTATTTGTAAAATTTCCAAAAAAAAATTTAAGGGGTGAATTAATAAACTTATCTTCTTTTTATGATCTCTTAATTTATACGCATATTAACTAATATGGAATGGGGGAGTAATAATAGAAATCATTAGCTTATTAATTTAAGCACATTAAATTAATGTTATTACTGTGCAATTTAATTTTATAATATTTAAATATAATTTCTATAGTTATTTCAGCTACGCTTTTAATTTTATAATATATTGTGTTGAAATTTTTCTAAGAATAATATTAATTTATGATTATTTTATCTGATCAAACATCTAATATTCAAATATTTTTACGTGTTTGTTCTTCATTATTCTTATGTCGTTTGAATTTTTTCTATGTTAACAATTAACTAATTCTAACTTTTCACATGAAATATTTACTATGTAAGATTAATTGACATGTAGATACATTTAACATATGTTTTGTTCCAAATATTCTTTACTATTTATAATATAAAAAATGATTTAAAGATAAAACTAATTTTAGTTAGTACAAACACTATATAAGATCAATTTTCTCAATGCGTTTAATTATTAGATAATTTAAATTTTGATTTAAACTATATTAAAATAGATATGAATTTTTTAAAGAAGATAATGGAACTTCATAATAGACTAAAATAACGAAGAAATAATTTAGTAATTATACATTACATCATATGATGCCATAGACATAATAAATTATTAATTCAAAATTAAACTAAACAAAATCCCTCACTCAAATCACATAAAAAAGTCATTCATTATTAATTTTCACATTGTATATATGTATTACTTCATCAGCTAATGTTTTGAAATGGATTATTTATTTTATTATCTAATCTACTTTATATTTTTTTCTGCTGGAAAATTTGATAAAAGAAAAGTATAACGTACTCTCTAACTAACTATAATTACATGTGTTTTTCTTTTCTTTTTTTGCAAAATATAATTTTGTAATATTTATTTTTAAAAGAATCTTTTAGTTGGCTACCCTTTTTTATTTCTTTTTGGTTAATTTAAGATACATATACAAAAGAATTTTAAATTATTTTTTGAATTTTAAAATTATTGAATTTTTGTTAGTATTTTATCATGTTAAAAGAAATACAATTTGTGTAATATAATTGGTATAATTTACTAATTTTTACTTAATTAGGTTTTAGAGTTTGTGTTTGAGTGGGAATGTAATGGGAAGTTTTAAAACTGCCTATTTATATTCCTCTTTTTATTTAAATATATAATTTAATTATTATTTTTAATTTTTATTATTAAAAATATCATTCAAATATTTAATTTTTAATTTTTATCTTTATATAAATATTATAATTTAAAATTTGTGTATAATTTTGTTATATTTATTAATTTTTAATTAATCAGATTTTAGAATTTGTGGTTGAGTGGGAATGTAATGAGAAGTTTTAAAACTGCTTACTTATATTACCATTTTTCTTTAAATGAAGATTTTTTTTTTGAATTTTTAATTTTAAAACAGATCATTCAAAGATTATTCAAAAATTTAATATTTAATTTTTATCTTTAATAAAAATTACGAATTTTATACAAAATAAAATTACTCATTTTTTAAAAATTGACCCCACTATTTTAAAATAATTAATAACTACAATTACATGTGTCTTTTTTTTTTTTGCAAAATACAATTTTGTAATATTTAGTTTTAAAAGAATTTTTTAGTTGGTTACTCTTTTTATTTCTTTTTGGTGAATTTCAAATTGTTTTTTTTTCTTAATTTTAAAATTGTTGAATTTGTATAGTGCTGACGTGTGTCACTTTTTACTTCTTCTATTAATCGCTCTAAATTCAAAATTGTAAGCAATTAATATAAGCAATTTATATAAAAATTGATATGAAGAAAATTGTGGCAAATAATTTAATATTTAATATTTAATATTTATCAATAAAAAGTATGATAATTTCCTACAATTGTTTTTTACAAAAAGGTTTGCATTAAAAATATGATAACTTCCCAAAAAAAGAAATACATGCTTAGTAAAAAAAAAAAATTGCTATAAAAAAGAGTTTTAATATTTATTTTGAAAAAATATTCTATATATAATGGCTCACTATAAATTCAGGTTAATTTAAGTCAAATTTTATATTACTTAAATACATATTTACATTTATACTACCCTATTTTCTAGAACTATTTTAAGATTATTTCTATTAATTATAAAACTACTTTACAATCATATTAAAAATAAAATAGTAAATAATTATTTATTCCTATTATATATTGTTAATAATAAGAATTTTAGTATTTTTTAG
>JAJOOR010020393.1:0-17439 GCA_036250505.1 Solanum acaule | reverse complement strand
ACATAAAATTTATTATTCTCACCAACATATAGTCATTTTAACTCACACCAACCGATTGTTAAAGTGATGAAATATTTATGGTCTATGAGCATGAAAATATAGTTGCAGATGATATTGACCAACAAATGGCTCAAAGTAACAATGTTGGTTTGTTTTCTCGGTCACATGATTGAGAAATGCAAGTTCAACGTAGGGAAATTGTCCGTACTATGTGGAAGGATTATATTAAAGACTAGTACACTACAATTTATGTTCAATTTTTTTTATCAAATTAAAGTTAGATGAAACAATTACTTAAGTGGAGAACAAATAACTTTGTAATAATTTATTATGCGATTTTATAAATTTTTATTTATTTGATAAGATTGAATAAACAATTGAGACTATTTTAATAGTTTTACAACTTATGGGATTTTTATGTTTATGAGAATAATATACAACACAAATTTCATATTGCATGTTCAAACAAAACTTCAATTTCATCTCATGATACCATATCGCATAGCCAAACGGGCCTTAATTTGGTTTCAAATTTCACAATACAGAGCTAATGTTTACATTTCTCTACCATCTATCTTCATAAAACATCAGCGGAGCCAAAAAAATTTATCAAAAAAATTTGAAAAAAGTACATGAACTTTGCGCGTGGTTTGAACTTATGAGGTAAATTAACCACTATGTTACCATGGGTGGAGCTAGGGACGCAATGGGATTCATATAATTTTTGAGCCATTGCTATATCAGAAATAACCTTTCTAATTTTGCGACACTTTATTCCCACTTACGAATTTACATTGAATATTATAAACTCATCAATATGTCAAGACAATAACAAATATGAGTTACAATAACGGAATCAAAAAAGTTAAAAAGGGTTCAACATTTACTATAATATTATTAATCAAATATAAATAATGTAATTTTCCACTCAAGAACGTTTCGATGAACCTTTAGTCCTGAATCGGCTCCTCTCCATTACACTTCCTTTCCATTCCGTCAAACACATGAAATTTATGCTTGAACAACTATGTCATTGTAATTCTTCTACTATCATAC
This sequence comes from Solanum acaule, assembly GCA_036250505.1. Taxonomy (NCBI): domain Eukaryota; kingdom Viridiplantae; phylum Streptophyta; class Magnoliopsida; order Solanales; family Solanaceae; genus Solanum; species Solanum acaule. The sequence goes on along the minus strand of JAJOOR010020393.1, from coordinate 16,383 downwards.
AGATATTAACTTAATGGGCCTAACATCATTTTTAGCTACTGTCTTATATGGGCTAAGCCCAACATCCATTTTCAAAAGGTCTTTTCAAAATGTGGACAAAAGGGATTGGGCTTTTATTTATTAGTTTAAATTAGAGTTTGCAAATTATTTAAAATTTAACCACTCATTTCATTCTGTTTCGTGACCAAGCAAGCAGATGATGAAGGTTTAGCTAGGAGCCAACCTTAGGACGAGAGGACTAGGTCGATTTTTCTCCTCTTGAGAAAGTGTACAAATATTGGAAGGCCGCTTATTTAGTTGCTTTAAAATTAACTTCATACTAATAAATTGATGTGAAAAATTTTGTGTTTAAAATTAAACGTTTTAACATCTGAATTCAAATAAAAATTTGTCTGGCACATTTTTTGTTAATTCGAAACAGCACACCTTTTTCGTATTTAAAATATTTTTTTTAGTTTAAAGTTTTCACATTAATTTTAGTAAAGTAATTTGTACCATTACAAACGTGTATGTCTTATGAATTATGATCAATCTTATTATCATCCCTCATAAATCACAAAAGTTTTTATTTTTATATACATTTTATTTTATATTAAACTATGATGGATGAGTAATATACACAAAGTAAAAGAATAAATGCCATGTATCAACTTCTTGAAAATATCTTTGCCACCTTTCCATAATCTAACCCTTCATAGTTTCTCCTGGACCCAAAAGTGGCCAAAAAGCCACATAAAAGGCCAACTCGAAATTATATTTATAATAACTTATCTCAAAATTAGATTTAATTCAAGATTGAAATAATAATTTTAAAATAACTGATGCTCAAATCATTAATTTTGAAATAATTTATTTCATAACTAAATAAGTCCTAAATTACATAACTAAAAATTGATCTAACATTTTGAAGGACAATATGTAAATTTTTGGACTTATTTACATATTGTCCTTCAAGATGGTTAGATCATTTTTTTCTTAAGAGTCGAATTTGTCACACAAAATTTGCTTATATCTTTGATGTGGTTTCAAAAAAATTATTTACCCAAAGGATAGAATTTGTGACAGAAATTATAGTGGCCGTGGATTTTATATGGATTGTGATGCACTTGTAGGAGTGTTTCACCCTTATGTAGAGGTTTCGAGTTTGAGCCTTGGATATCGAAAAAATCGTGTTGGGAGCGTCATCCTCGAATGAGCCCTGCAGTGTGCGATTCAAATTTAATCAAAGCTTCAATGTGTGTTTTGAACACGGAGTGTAAAAAACAAAAAACAAAAAAGAATAAATCACAGACAGCACAAATAATCTCAAAAAACACACACAGTGACACACTCACAGAGCTCAACAATGGCTGCCACCACTGTTTCTGCTTCTTTCATCCTCTCAAAACTCCTCCTAAAACCCTCAACCCCAAAACCCCTTTCTCTTCTTTCCCCCATAAAAACCAATATTTTCTCCTCTTCTTCCCAATTTTCATCTCTCCCTCTAAAACTCAAACAACCCATTCACCATTTACAATCTCTGAAATACTCCACCGCCGCCACTTCAAGAATCTCCGCCACCATATCTGTCGGAGACAAACTCCCCAATTCCACCTTCTCTTACTTCGATTCATCCGATGAACTCAAGACCCTTTCAGTTTCAGACCTCACATCTGGGAAAAAAACCGTTCTTTTTGCTGTTCCTGGTGCTTTTACACCTACTTGTTCTCAAAAACACCTTCCAGGTTTTGTGGAGAAGTCTAAGGAGCTTAAGGCTAAAGGGGTTGACACAATTGCTTGTATTTCTGTGAATGATGCATTTGTGATGAAATCTTGGAAGGAGAATTTGGAAATTGGGGATGAGGTGATGATGTTGAGTGATGGGAATTTGGAGTTTACTAAGGCTATTGGGTGTGAGCTTGATCTTAGTGATAAGCCTGTTGGACTTGGTGTTAGGTCTAGAAGGTACTCTATGCTTGTGGAAGATGGGGTTGTTAAAATCTTGAATTTGGAGGAAGGTGGAGCTTTCAATGTTAGTAGTGCTGAGGATATTCTCAAGGCCCTTTAAGAGGTTTTTTCTTTCTTTTTGTTGATTATGATGATGAGGCTACTAAATCTTGCTTTTTGTTTTTTGTTTTACTAGTCTTCTTGTGAACATTGAATAAGACCCTTGTTTTTGGAGATTATGAAGTTTAGTTTCTAATTCTGGTCTAGAATGTTTACTATTTTATGTGTTTGGATGTTTTACTGCGACGAATTATTGAATTGTCTATTTATGAAGGTATAATACATGAACAAACTGCACATCTAAATACCTCAACTCATCTTCATTGTGTCTGTTGAATAGTCCAATTTACAAAATGATCATCTAGACACTTTCAAAATTTATGTGCCACATCAACTCGGGAGTCCACGAGACACAATGAGGACGATTGGAGTGCTTAGTTGCCAGTTGAGACTAAGTTGAGGTGTCTAGATGTGCACTCTTAAAGTTGAAGTGTTTACTTTCCCATGTAGGTCAAGTTTGAGTGTTTGTTTATGTATTATGCCTTGTAGGAATGTGTGTTCTGATTCCTGACAATGCCACCCATATTGAGATTCAGGAGTGCTTAACTAAATTTACTTGGAAGTAAAAGATTAAATCTTTGGCAGAGCACATTGTGATTTTGAAATTTTTGGCAATGCAAGTACTTCTAATAGTTTCTTACCTTACTTCTGGTAAAAAATATGTTCTTTTTTGTCGTTCTTGGTGCTTTTACACCCACATACTGTTTGTTAGGAAGAAGGATGGTAGCATGAGGATGTGCATAGATCGTAAAGAAATCTAAGAGCTTAAGGCTAAAGGGGTTGACACAATTGCTTGTATTTCGGTAAATGAAATCTTGGAAGGATAATTTGATGTGAGCTTGACCTTGGTTATAAACATGTTGGGCTTGGTGTAGGTCTAGAAGGTATTCTATGCTTGATGAAGATGGGGTGGTTAGAGTCATGAATTCGGAGGAAGGTGGAACTTTCTATGTTCGCAGTGTTGAGGATATCCTCAAGGCCCTTTAGAGGGTTTTTCTTTCTTGTTTTCAAGTTCTACTCATTACCAGTCTCTTGTTTTTGTAGATTTATAATTCTGATCTAGAATGTTTCCTCTTCTACTAGTATATGTTTTGAAATTTTTACTATGATGGATTGTTGAATTGTCGCTTATGAATGTATGTTACCCAATTTGAGATTCAAGAGTACTTTCTTAGATTAACTTGAGAGTAGAAGTTCAACACTTTAGCCGAGTAGAGTGTGATTTTGAGGATTTGGGCAATGTAAATAGTTCTGTTCTTGCACATTGTGTTATATGCTACGGTATGCTGTTTTGACTCTCCGAAAATGTTGTTACATCAGTGTTGAATCCACCAAAATGCACAACTTTTAGAAGGTCCGACAAGCAAGGGGAATTGTAGTACTTGGTAAAATGTGGATCTGATAGGCAGAGACTAATGAGCTGAAGGTATAACATTGTGATGCTAGCAGTCGTTGTTTTTTCCTTGTATGTGTAGTTGTGACATCTCTGTTATATGCCTAAGAATTCAACTGCCCTTTTCAGTAGAGTTTTAGTTATACAAACCGTCAGTGTAAAGAATGTTTATCCTCCTAATCTACATTTGCTCAGACTCTCTAAACATGTTGTTGCACCCGTGTTCTCAAAAAATGCACTACTTTTAAATTATTCGATATGCACCTGTCGAAATTTTTGTAGAGTCCAAGCAGCATAGCTCCTAATTCCACCACTCCAACTCCTCTACTTTCCTACTCAACCAAACATGGACCAACACTGGAAAAGGGCTACATTTTGGAAGTACCTTTACTAGGGGAATACAAGTAATTTTCCTTATGCTATCTTCTTCAGTTTATACAGAGGAGTATTTTCGCAGAATATTTTATGTATCGTGAACAATACACTTTAATCATTTAAGATGATCCTTTGAGTTTATCGTCAAATGTCTCGTCTTTTTCTTTTTTATAATCATAGCGTCAGTGGCGGATTTAAGATTTTAAGGTAGACATGTTAAAAAGTGAAATTCGTCAAATGTCTCTTCTTTTTCTTTTTTATAATTGTAGCGTCAGTGGCGGATATATTTTAAGGTAGACATGTTAAAAAGTGAGATTCAAACTCGGGTTCAGCAACACCAAAAGAGCCTTAAGCACTCATTCAAGAGCCACTGAACCAATAATATCATTTGTTATTGGATGCTTTATGTTAATTTTATACAAATACCTCTTAATTTCTACCGTACACAATTATATATATTTCGAGACGAGGTTAATGGGTGCTCGAGCATTCGGAGAACACTATGTGGGTCCGCCCCTGCAGGTAACTATGTCCATTAAAGATAGTTCATACGATAAAAAAATCACCTAATCTATTATATTACGAAGACTTCCCGATCGAGAAACTTATCAATTCCTTTGTGTATTTCTGTTACATATCATTTGCCAAAGTCTACTTCTGACAGTGACTAAAATCAATAACTATATTGTAATGTTTTTATTTAAAATAGGGTCTATCGAAAATAATTTCTCTACTTTTTTAATGTCTGAATTTTGCTCAATAGTTGTTATTTTATATGGAACCAATAAAAATATGTGAAAATAAAAGGAGGTAGTAGGTGGAATAAAAGGTTTGTGTGAAAATGGCCTTCATTTTTGAGTTGGACACTTGGACTAAAGGTGCATGTATTTGAAAAGTGATTAATTTTGGTTTTATTATATAGTTTGAAATATAATAAAGCATGACGAGCCAAATCACGCCTGAAAGTATCTATCATATTTTATAGTTTATCACATTATTGCCTACTTTAATTGCTAGTATAATTTTTTTGCCATTAATTAAACAATTCTTCTTCAACTATTGCTATATATTCTCTTTTTGAGTTTACTTCGTATTAGAAAAATAATTTATTTCTAATGGAAAGTCTACTTATTCAAGACGACATTTGTTCATCCCTTTTTTTTTTATATATATACTTATATATAAGAAAATATGAAAAGGAAGAAATATGTGAGTTAAATAAAAAGTCAAAAGCTAACGTGGCAAAAATAAAGATTCTCCTTAATTATATTTTGGTTTGTTTTTTTTTTTTTAAATGTTTTGTAAATGATGAAATAGGTGTTAAATGGACAAATTGAGCTAAATTTGAACAAGTTAACATAAGTCTGAGTTAATAAATGACACACAAAATTATTTGGATTAAAATTGGTTAAATAACACATCATGACATAATTAATTTGTTCAACTTTTATAAAGTTTTAATTTATTTAATTATTTTCTTATAATCAGTTTAAATACTTTGAAAAGAGAAAGAAAAATATGTAGCTTGATTACGATTTGCGGCTATAAAGTGATTTTTCCTTCCTTCTCTACCTGATTATCAATATCATGTTTCGTTGTTCTAGGATTATGTTATCTTTGTTTTATTTTAAGCTAGTTAACTAATGACAAATATATTTTTACACTAATAAAATATAAAATTAACATATTTTAAATAATTCACAAATATTTTCAATATTTCTTTTTGATTTCCTTTTGTCAATATAATTCAAGATGTAACGTAAATATTTGAAAATAAGCAGCGCCTTACACTTTCCTCGTGCCCCACAAAGTAAGACAAATGAAAATGGTATACAAATGGCACCATTTAAACGAATATTCTCGTGATTTTGAACTACAGACACTTTTTACAAGTGTTCTCTTCTTGTTGTCCAAGAAATCAAATTTATTTCTCCGTTCATTTTTATCTGTTCATGATATCTATCAAGTCAATACTGAATAATTAAAAATAGACAAATAAAATAACTTATGTATCAATTAAATTTATTAACTTTGATTCAAATTAGTAACATTATGAATGTTTATTATTAGCTTCACACAAAAACAATAAACAAGTATTTATTTCACTTAGCTTGTTAATCAAGTTGTAATTAATTAATTATATACACAAGGCAATATCTCAATATCAATTTATATCTAATTTATAGTTATTCATTAATTGTACTATACAATTTCTCCAAACTATCAATAACTTTATATTGTATCCTTCCTAAATAAAAATAGTAGTAACAATTTATATAGTATTAATTTAACTAAGTATTAAATTTTGAATTATTTTATTATATATTTGAAAAGACAAAAACTACCTAACATTTTTTTCTTCATTGGAAATCCACCCATAGATCTAGAAGTACATAACAACATTTCGACACACTCGAGGGGAGTTTTCTAAAGCACATAGATTTGGAATATACAATTAGCCCACTCAATTATAAAGGAATTAAACAACATTTTTGGTCCCTCATTTCACCATTAATTCTAATTTTAGTTCATATAAAATTTCATTTTAATCATATTGTATCTTTAGTTACTTAAAAGCATGCACCTTATTAGTTTCTTTTACTTAGTAATCGTTTTACCATTTTATTACTTATATATTATATTAAACTTGAGTGTACTTCATATTTGAGGTTAATAAAATGGAATATACCATATGTACGAATATCAATAACTTGTATCGAATCATATATTAAATTTGTATAAATTAAACGAATAGATATATGCGTTTTAAGTAACATCTTACATGACAGTTTGTGTCTTATATGGTATCCACTTTGTATTATGTCACACAAGATGTTTGTGTTTATTTGTTCAAATTTATATAAACTTAAAAGCTGACCTATGCATATTCTAAGTTGAAGGACATAAATACCAATTGAAGTTCAGTTAAATGACGTATTTTTGTATTATACCTAACTAAAGGACCAAAAATGTAATATAAATACTTCAAAAAAAATATGAAAACACTAATCAACATCATAAAACCAAATCAACGGTTGTAATTAACCCAATTTTCTCTACATATACGTGCTGCCACTTCACAACTCATTTGTTCATTGAAAAAATAATCCAACTTTTTCTCTTCACTCTTTTCTACTATTTCTCTCTTCATAGATCCAATGGCAACTATCAAATCCATTAAAGCTCGTCAGATCTTTGACAGCCGTGGTAACCCCACCGTTGAGGTTTGTTTTCCTTCAGATCTCTCTTTTTTTCAGAATTTTTTGATGTTTTTTATGTTATTTTCTAGATTTTTCGATCTGTTTCAAGATTCCAACTTTTTGAGTTTTTTATGTTTACCCATTTGCTGATTTTGCGTAAATTGTTTGTTGCTGTAATGGGTTTTGTTTGGATTTTTGAATGGAGTTTGTTTTGAGAGTGTTTGGTTTTGTTAGATTGGTTGTTGATGCAGATTAGTTGTGTTGTATTTGTTTCAAGATTCAAACTTTTTGAGTTTTTATTTTTTTTATTTTTATCCATTTGCTGATTTTACTTAAATTGTATGTTGCTGTTGTGGGTTTTGTTTGGACTTTTGAATGGAGGTTGCAGATTAGTTGTGTAGTATCTGTTTGTTGCTGCTATAAGTTTTGTGGGATTTGTTTGGATTTTTGAAAAGATGTTTTTTTTTTTAAAAGAATTGACTTATTGTGTTGGATTGGTTGTTGATGCTGATAAGTTTGGTTATATCAGTTTGAAGACCGAGGTGGATTCAAGATTTAATTTTTATGGGTTCAGACATGCCTAGTTGTTGCAATAGTAGAGATGTCTTTCTTCAGATGTATTGATTTGGTTGTTGTGTATATGTGCAGGTTGATGTACATGTCTCAAATGGTGTATTTGCTAGAGCTGCTGTTCCAAGTGGTGCATCCACCGGTAAAGATCTAGCTGTGTTCTTGTGTATAGTGACTTTTTTAAACATTGATTGATTAGAATGTGTTGAAAATTGTGTGTGCAGATGCGTAATTAGTTCGTTATTTTACTTGTGTAATTGAACTCAGAGTTTCTTGTTTGTTTGTTTGGAAAACATAGAAACTTTCTTTCAAGTGTGTATTGAATAAACTTCACCCTTTTGATGAGTTTATGTTCAGCTATAGATTCTTGTTCTTCACTAAAAAAAATGCATTTTTAGTATCAGCATGTTACTATTCTAAAACAGAAGTACTCCCTCTGGTATTAATTTGTTTGTATGGTTTTGACTGGCCGTGGAGTTTGAAGACTTTTGAACCTTGTGGTCTTAAACTAAAGATTTGTAGAATGTAGCGAAATGTCATTAAATCTTGTGGTCTTAAACATGTTGTGGAAAGATGAAATTAAAGAGTTTGGCAAAAAAAGGGAAGAGACATTTTTTTAAACGGACTAATAAAAGAAAGTGAGACAAACAAATTGAAATGGTTAGTATTATATAGAGACTACTCTGTCTTGTTGTAGAATCTATTAGATAGACTGTTGATTTTCTTGTAGCTCATCTGATCCACGGATTTTGCATATATCAGTTTGGGTGGAAATGTGAATCTTTGCTACTTTCTGTTCTGTCTTGAACGCTGTTAACGTTCTTGGCAAATGTGTCCTTTTGTTATTACCCTTTGAATTGAAAGATTATTCATCCTCTTGACTTGTTGTATAATAGGAATTTATGAAGCCCTTGAATTGAGGGATGGAGGATCTGACTACCTCGGAAAGGGTGTTTCAAAGGTTGGCATTTCACTGCAATGCTTTAGTTTGATGATTATACTGATCATTGTTGATTAATATTTTTTATGCATGTTCTTCCCTTGTAGGCTGTTAACAATGTCAACGCAATTATTGGCCCTGCTCTCATCGGCAAGGTTTGTTATTTTTTCCCTGTTAATATCTTTTTCTTAATAGGTTATTTCTTTGTTAAGTTGCTTTTATTGTTCATTTCTGACATACAAGTATTACTATTTTCCAGGACCCAACCGATCAGACTGGTCTTGATAACTTCATGGTTCATGAGTTAGATGGAACTCAAAATGAGTGGGGTTGGTGCAAAGAAAAGGTGTTGCTATTTATGCCAAGTATAAAGTTAATTCTTCTATTAAGTGAAGTTCACCTTTCATGAATTTAACTGTATTGGCTTTTCTTCAGCTTGGTGCAAATGCCATCCTTGCTGTGTCACTTGCTGTTTGTAAAGCTGGTGCTGCTGTCAGGAATGTTCCATTGTACAAGGTATACTGGAGAATCACTTCTTGTTGGAGTGTCTAACTTCCCCGAGTAGATGTCTTTTGTATATTTGGCGGAAAATGTTTATGGGCCCAATTAATATTTTGTGCTTGTGAAGAATGATGTCTCATTTTCACTTAGTCATTTCGTAGGATGATTTATCTGGATTCTTTAAACAGCAGTCAAGAGAGGGATGCATTTCTGTGATTGTGGCAAACATTAAATTGGTTTTCATGGAGTTCATGCACATTCTTTAGATTTATCTACACCCTAAGGCCTAACCCTTGCATCACTTTTGAACTATTGCCAATTGGCAAGGCAGAAACCGCATGAACCTTTAAATCTTCCCCATGTTTACTGTTCCCATATATGAATCCCATTCCTCCCACCCCCATGCAAAAGAACAATAGGAGATAAAAAAAATTCCACCATTTGGTTCTCTTCATTACCACAAGGCTACTAGGACAAATTAAGTTTCTACTTGGAATTGGATTAATCTGCAATCATGTGGTTACTTATATAAATTGCCTCCTCTCTTTGCAGCACATTGCTGATTTGGCTGGTAACAAGAAGTTGGTATTACCAGTTCCTGCCTTCAATGTGATTAATGGTGGATCTCATGCCGGAAACAAACTCGCAATGCAGGTATGTCATTAGTTTGCGTCAACTATGCATCTGTGTGCTCTTTAATAGAACGATTCTCATTAGTAGTTATTTTGCAGGAATTTATGATCCTTCCTGTTGGAGCTGCTAATTTCAAGGAGGCCATGAAGATGGGCTGTGAAGTCTATCACCATTTGAAGGTTCGGCAGCTTTTATTATCTCTAAATACTGTTTTAGGTGACCTAGCTAGTATATATGCTTTTGAATTTAGGGGATCGATTGGTGTCTTTGGCTCCATTCAGGCTCGCAATCTAATTTGAATTTGTTCATATTGTTCTTTGTCCTCTTCAATCTTGTTTTGTCTGATAATCGTTATACTTAAATTGCAGGCTGTGATTAAGAAGAAATATGGTCAGGATGCCACAAATGTCGGTGATGAGGGTGGTTTTGCTCCTAATATCCAGGTGAAGTATATTCTTATGCTGTTGTATTACATCCTGTTGAATGTTACCCCCAGTGCACTGACATGATTATGGTTTCGAAAATTCAGGAGAACAAGGAAGGTCTTGAATTGCTCAAGACAGCCATTGAGAAAGCAGGTTACACCGGAAAGGTGAGTATCTCAATTACTTTTTGAGTCGCACAATTCTTTGTTTTCATAGCTGTTGTTAGATGATCTGGTGGCTGAGATGATTTTCTGTTTAGGTGGTCATTGGAATGGATGTTGCAGCATCGGAATTTTACGGAAAGGACAAATCTTATGACCTGAACTTCAAAGAAGAGGCAAGTACTGACTATTGCTTCTTTCACACATGCTTTTTCTGAGGTAGTCTTGTAGTCAAACTGTTCATACGTTATTCAGTTTTGCTCATATTTATTCTTCTTTGCAGAGCAATGACGGCTCACAAAAGATATCAGGTGACCAACTCAAGGATTTGTACAAGTCATTTGTGTCAGAGTACCCTATTGTTTCAATTGAAGATCCATTTGACCAAGATGACTGGGAGACCTATGCTAAGCTCACCACTGAGATTGGGGAGCAAGTACAGATTGTCGGAGATGACCTTCTTGTCACCAACCCTAAGGTAAGATTGAAGCTTTAACAATATTGCTTGCATATCAGAGTTGCTGTTGCCATTGAAAAGAAAAGCAGACGTCAATTTCTCTAGGTGTTAATGTTTACCATGTATACTTATTTATAATGGTGTGCAGAGGGTCGCCAAGGCAATTGCAGAGAAGACTTGCAATGCTCTTCTTCTCAAGGTATCATCCTATCCAGTTTATAGGTCATATATTTCCACCATGATAATGAAAGTTTCCTCTTTGAGATTGTATTAAATCATTTCTCTCTCGATGTGTGTCAGGTTAACCAAATCGGCAGTGTGACCGAGAGTATTGAAGCTGTGAAGATGTCTAAGAAGGCAGGTTGGGGTGTAATGACCAGTCACCGCAGGTAAAGAACAAATGATCCTCCACGATATCACTTCACAGAAAATATAATAAATTTGAAGTAGTCATGTTCTGATTATCTCATAAAACTAATGCTCTAATGATTTTATAAATTAATTGGTACAGTGGAGAAACAGAAGATACCTTCATTGCTGATCTTGCTGTCGGTTTGTCAACGGTAAATTTTGTTACTAAGCATTCTAGATTATGATGATCTACAGATTTTAGTCATACTAACGAGTATTCTCCCGGAAATAATCAGGGACAAATCAAGACCGGAGCTCCTTGCAGGTCAGAGCGTCTCGCCAAGTACAACCAGGTAATTTATCCTTCAAAAATACAGCCGTTGAACTCTTTATCTTTGTAACGAAAAAAATGTTGTTCTCTTTCTCAAGTACTTGCATTCCCAGCACAATTCTGATTTTTCGTTCATCCTATGCAGCTCTTGAGGATCGAAGAGGAACTCGGATCAGAGGCTGTTTATGCAGGAGCAAGCTTCCGCAAGCCCGTTGAGCCCTACTAAATTTCAGCAGTTAAAAGTGTTGAGATTGTTGAGTTCTTGTTCTGCCAAAATAAATTCCTCTTAGATTGGTCATTTTAGGATATAGTATATGACCTTCGTGAAATAACAAGCAGACTCAAAACAGTTTTTGTTTTGTGAGGTTTTATTAGTATTTTGAATTCTGGAAAAAACGAGAGGTTCTTTTTTTAGGCCTGATGACTGTAAAACTTTGATATGCAAGTTTGTACTATGTTCTAATTAAATATTTTGATGGTTTTGCTTTTTCTCAAATCTATATCTTCTCTTCGCTATATACATAAGATGTGCTCTTTCTGGAGAAACTATTTATTGCATTTATTAGAAAGGACTTCAACAAAAATAACTATAGTTAATAATACAATTAAACTAAGTAGAGGAAATAGTGTAAAACTTCTATACAATTTTTTGAGCTATCAACTACAAAGAATAGTAGGACTACGCAAAAGTTTATTGGAAAGTAAAATAAAAACCAACGTACAACTAGCATCACATCTCTTTCTATCTATTTAAAAAGACTTTATCAATCAATTGCTTTCGAAATCATTGACAAGTTATTAGGAGTACAAGTCAAATCGAACCGATGAATCAAATTAAATAAAAAAAAAATCAATTTGTGGTTTGGTTTGGTAGTTGAAAAAAAAACGACCATTCTTGGTTTGGTTTGGTATTAAAAGAAAAAAAGTCAAACCGAACCAAACAAACCGACGTAATATATATATATATATATATATAGATAGATAAAAAATACTCCCTCTGTCTCAATTTATGTGGCACTTTTCGTTTTTCGAGAGTCAAACAGTTTAAGTTTGACTGAGAATTTGCGCATGAAATCTTCAATTTTTTTGAAATGAAATTTATATATTTGTAAACTACGTCAAAAGTATTATAAGTCACAACAATTGATAATTCAAAATGTTTAAAAGATTTATGAAAAGTTTATGGTCAAAGTTAAATTTGTTTGAATCTCGAAATCCGAAAAGTGTCACATAAAATGGAACAGAGGGAGTATTGGATTTTGTATTATTTGGTTCCAGTTTTTCGGTTTTTGATTTTGGAAAAAATGTAACCCAATTCGAATTAAAATAAATTTAGTTTGGTTTCTCTTTTTCTGATTTGATTTTTTTCAGTTCGATTATTCAGACATATATATCAATAATTAATAACTCAATCAAAGCTATATTCGCATTGAAAAAAATATATAATACAAGGAGAAGTAGTAATATTAAATGTCTTAAATATACTTTTTAATATAAATCACAAGTAAAACTTAAAACACAATAATTAGAAGTACACCAATAGATGTCCAAACATATGATATAAACTAAATCATAATAAAAGGCAATAACTAAAAAGGACGAAAAGTCGTTATAACTCCAACTTTAATTCTAAACCTAAATATTATATATTTAATTAAATTTAAAAAAATATGAAAAAAAAAAACCCACAAAACCCAATCAATAGCAAATTGGGAAGACTATTAAATTTGGTAACTAAATCCTATTTTTATTAGGACCATAAATCCTACTTTCTGTTGGATTAGGATTTTAATTAAAAATAACTACTCCCTCCGTCCACTTTTATTTGTCAAGTTGTGTTTTTCAAAAGTCAATTTGACTAATTTTCAAAGTTAAATTAGATTACATTAATTTGACATTTTAAACAAAAATTTAGATATTCAAAAACTATACGAAAAGTACTATAAATTGCAATTTTTTGCATATCAATATGATTAAAAATACATCGTAAAATAATATTCAATTTTTTTATCGTTTGAATTTAAAGAAGGAAACTATGACAAATAAAAGGGGACGGAGATAGTACTATATAATACCTTATGTCCATTCCAAAGTTTCAACAAATACTCATAAAGTTATTTTTTCTTCGTTTGTTTTTTCACTAAACGTTCAAGGTTAATTCATCGATGGATATTTTTGGTTTTTGCAAGAAGGTTAAGGAGATGTTGATGAATAAGAAAAAGAAGAAAATTATAAGCATCAAGAAATTGAAAAAAAAAAGCAAGAATGCATTTTTTAATGTGTACATAGGTAAAGACAAGGTGAAACACGAAGTCCCAAAGGAATATTTAGCTTCTTCTGTATTCATGAGATTCATTGATGAATTTCAAGAAGATATTAAAGTTCGAGAAATGAATAGTAATTTGGAAATTTTTGTTAGTAGTTGTCCTGTTTCTGTATTTGAATATATTCTTCAAATTATTCATCTCTACCCTTAGGGTTTTACTTTTGTATTTTAGATCGACTCAAAGTAACAATAATCCAAATACTTGCAACATATAACAAGATACCAACAGGCAATAACATTCTCTGATTCAATCCAAAACTCATTGAAAACATAACAAGTCTTAAACATCAAAATAGATGATTGACCTAGAGATAGATGATAGTTCACCATAGCAATAGATGTAACTCATCTTTCCTTTACATCAGATGAACCAACCGAAACGGGGGAAAAAACAACTAAAAAGCTCTCTTCTGATCATAGTTGACAACCAAACAAAGACCAAATGTCTCCATGTCTATTTACTTTCCAGCACTGTGTTTAGCTTTCGAGTGAGATTCGAGAGCACCTTCAGAACCAAAACTCCTGCAAGGAACCAATACATGAATACACCAAACATCCAAATGCGTCACACTATAACAAATTAAATACTTTTGTTGTGATATAATCTATGACCTGTTGCACGGCTTGCAGTGATGAGATCCAGCTGATTTTGGAGTCTTACTAGCCTGTTTTGAAGGGTGCGGTGTTGCTACATGGCCACCACCTTTTTTGCCATCTAAATCAACCACAAAAGGGAGCAATTAGAAAAGGATTATACTCCTATAAACTGAATTTTACTAGTTATGCTTCAAAATTGAGTCATTTGACCACCAGTACCAGCAAATTACTTTTATCTGTTACATCTTACAGAAAAAAACCCAGCAATTTTAGTTTTCCTGGTACAATAACTATAAAAGGACAGCCCGGTGCATTAAACTCCTGCTATCGCAGGGGAAGGGTAAGGGCCAGACCACAAGGGTCTATTAGTCAAACATTCTTAGTTTCTTGGAATAATATGGACCAGAAGAAGTAACCAAAAAAATTAGGACGAGACGAACCAGTTTTTTGAGGTGTTGTCAATTTTGCCTTTTTATCGGTGACAGGTGTTTTTGTAGCAGAATCTGCCTTCCTCTTTTTTGCAGGCTCAGCCTAAAATAGAGATGAAACCACATAACAACAATAAATCATACAACAAAATACCCAGCAAAACAATAAATTATCCACCCCAGAAATATCACTACCTTCTTTGGCGTCTCCTCCTCACTCTCATCAGAGTCGTCTTCATCCTGAATATACAAAGTTAATTTATACAATAAATTCATCAAAGTATAACTCAATAAATTACACAAACAGAAAAGCATAGCCACAAACTAGATAAAGCAACTGCATAGCATATCAGTTTTGCAATGCATCATTAAGTAGAGTATGCTTCTGATCTTAAAGAGATGAAAACTGTTCAGTCATTCAATATAATTCAAAACCACAAAAGCACTTTTAAGCAGCCCCAAATACCACAACACAACCTCCAGCCCAATCTAGCAGAGGCAGTTGCCTTATTAGCAGATATCAGATGTATTTCTAAAAGATGTCAATAGGTCCAAGTTGAAAATGACTCTAAAACTGCTGGTAGACATCATCAATGGAACCAATATGATACCTTGGAGAACTATGAATGAAATAGAAGAATTGAAGAAGGCTAAGAACGAAGTAAAATTATTGAAGCTTTGTTTTGAGGAAGCAAACCAAGCAGCCAACATCCCTTAGCCATGCCAAGTAGCCGCCATTTTCTTCCCCAAAAAAATGCTTATGATCAATCTCAAAGTTTTACTTCCTCGGTTTCAATTAGTTTGTCTAATTATGACTTGGCACAAAGTTTAGGAAAGTAAAGGAGACTTTTCAATCTAGTGGTAGATATGTATAATGTACCTAAATGTCTTTCGATCTTGAGATCTTAAAAATGTCAGGTGGAAAGGTGAATTAAAAGGTTGCCAAAAAAGGAAAGAGACCTTTTTAAAGAACCAAAAAGGAAAGTAAGACAAAACAAATTGAAACCAATCGCTGATTTAACAAGTCCTGTTAAAGGCCTCATGAAAGTTGATAGATGGAGTCTACCAACCATGCGCAATTCAAAAAAGAATAACTCTGAATATCTTTCAGCCTCCATGAAGAATGACCTCCTTCCACAAGTGCATAGTCATAGGTTTATTTGTGGGAGGAACCCCACCTCTTGTATAGGATGGACCTCATACACTTTACTTTGTCTAGTAGGTGTTCTTGCCAAAGCACATTTTTACCGCATCTCCTTGCGTATTAGCGAGTGATAAGCTTTCCTTCCACTACTTTTTTGTTAAAGAGAATAGATTACATAGTACAACTCTCTTGAAGTCCTTGCAATGGCATGTTGAAGATAAATATAATGTGCAATTGATTTTTTAAAAATGTAGTCGGGACACCACAATTTAGTAGGCCATTTTAGCATTTCAGTTAAATAACCAAACAAACTTAAACAAGTGGTACCCATTTTTTGTCCTTGTATTGGATGCCCTAACTAATACTACAAAAGACCATGACAAAAATTTAAACACCGTGAACATATAAAAAACAATTGTACCTCTCCCATGTCAGAATCATCATCATCAGAGCTCTCATCTTCATCATCTTTAGTAGGCTCCACAATCCTCACCTTCTGCTTTCC
>JAJOOR010020392.1:0-20545 GCA_036250505.1 Solanum acaule | reverse complement strand
GAGGAGGTGATTAGACAAGACTTGGATATGCTTCACATTACCGAGGACATGACTCTAGATAGGAAGGAGTGGAGGTCACGTATTAAGGTTGAAGGTTAGTAGGGTTAGCGTGTTGCCTTCCCTTGCAAGGGTATGGGTTGTTAGCGTTTGGAGTAGACCTAGCCTTATGCTGTTTACTGCGTTTCACGCATCGCATTACTTTCTTGTTGTTACTGTCTCATTTGTTGATTATACGCTATCTTTTGTATTGGCTGTTATGTTTTATATATATCTCTCATGTCACTTAGATTTGTTGTTCTTGAGCTGAGGGTCTCCCGGAAACAGCCTCTCTACCTCCACGAGGTAGTGGCAAGGTCTGCGTACACTTTACCCTCCCCAGACCCCACCTAGTGGGATTTCACTGGGCATGTTGTTGTTGTTGTTGTTGTATGCTATGTAAGGTGACTTCTCAACTGAGGGGCATATTTCTAGCTATGATTCATTTGAGCTGGACAATGCTAATGAAAACACTAGATATGCTATCTAGTTGGAGTAGAAAGGAAGGAACAAAAGCTCAAAAAACTAATTGAGTTAATCCCAGGCAACATATGGTGGACTATCCAGAAGGAGAGGAATTAAAGATGTTTTGAGAACAAAAGCAACCCTATCCAGAAGATAAAGCTTAATTGTATTCTACTTTTGCATTTTTGGTGTAAACAAGAGTATATAACTTCTACAGAGACTCTCAAACAGTTCCTAGAGTCTACAGTTTTTGTTTAGTTGGCCTTTACTTTCCACCGTTGATCTAAATACAAAAATGTTAGGTATAAAATTTTAAAAAATCATTTCCAACCAACGGAAGTTCGTTTCCTTCATTCAATCTTCTATTTTTTTTCAACTGCACTGACAGAATTTCGTTCCCCTTTTTCTCAAGCCTCATCTCTCACCCACAGAGGGATACACAATGCAACAGACACCCACCACATTTGCACCATTACCTCACAACCACCACAACAGCTTCTTCATCACCACTCATCATCCTTGATCCATCATACTCACAGAACAAAGTACCAACAAAACCAATCTTCCTCACCCCCTTGAACACCTTCACAGTTCACACAACAAGGTCCCAACTTGGTTGTCACAACCCAAAACGAGTCATGAGTGGCACCCACACTTAACCTCCTAGGTGGGCGAACCAACGATTTCAACCCCTACTTATATCAACTGTTCAACTTACGGAAAACAACCATAATGCGGAATCTCAAAACTTATTAAAGTTCCAATAAGAAAAACCTTTTAGAGTCTATTACATATAATCCCAAAACCAGGAAGTCATCACATCAAGGACATCTATTCTCAAAATACCAAGTCTAAGAGTAATAAAGAAATCAAATTAAATAAGTAGAATAGTCTATGTCCGAAATCTAAGGACACCATGCCATGACCAAGTGAATCCAACACGAGCTAGAAGGAAAAGCCCAACCTAAAATCTGATGTACTGGAGACTGGCTAGAGCTGAGGGTGAGTCGAAGTCGATGGTACATCAAATTTTAGGGTGAGCTTTTCCTTCCAGCTCGTGTTGGATTCACTCGATCATGGCATGATGTCCTTAGATTTCGGACATAGACTATTCTACTTATTTAATTTGATTTCTTTATTACTCTTAGACTTGGAGAATAGATGTCCTTGATATGATGACTTTCAGCTTTTGGGGATAATATGTAATAGACTCTAGAGGTTTTTCTTATTGGTACTTTAATAAGTTTTGATCTTCCGCATTATGGTTGTTTTTCGTAAGTTGAACAATTGATATAAGTTGGGGTTGAAATCGTTGGTTCGCCCACCTAGGAGGTTAAGTGTGGGTGTCACTCATGACTCATTTTGGGTCGTGACAAACTTGGTATCAGAGCTTTAGGTTCGGTGATCTCATCACACAAGGACAAGTCTAGTAGAGTCTTGCAGAACGGTACGGGGACGCCTTTACTTTTCTTCGAGAAGCTATAGGACTTTAGGAAAACTCATTTCTTTCTTTCAATTGGTATCTAGGTGATATAAATTAGTATCTAACCTTCTTCACTGTATTTTGCAGATGGTCAGACCCAAAGCAACAACTGTGACAACACCAACACCAGGAAGACAGGGTGTGCCTGAGCCAACTATTGGGGCTGCACCCCGAAGGGGAGCAATGGCGAGAGGTCGTGGTAGAGGTTGCGGGAGAAGGCCCTCTAGAGGCAAAGGATAAGCAACTGGTCCAACTAGAGATGGAGCATTGACCCCTCCACCGGCTGACGAGGTAGCGAGAGAGGGTGATGAGGGGGAGGATGAGCAAATTCATGAGAAGGAAGCACCACCCCAGCCTACTCCAGAGATGATCAACCAGGTTCTCACTTATCTCAGCGGGTTATCTGATCAAGGTCAGGCACCCCAGCGTTTTCTGCACCAACAACTCAAGTTCAAGGAGTACAACATGCAGCTGTTGTGCTCCCTGCATAGATGCGTCCTTAAAAACATGCATGTTTCCTCGATTGACTACAGGGCCTATAATGACTAGTGTCCAGCATGATCTCTTTAATAAGTTCTTAAAGTTGAAACCTCGGGTCTTCAAAGGTACTGAATCTGAAGATGCTTATGATTTCCTTGTGGATTGTCACGAGCTGCTTCATAAGATGGACATAGTGGAGCGATTCGGTGTTGAGTTTGTGGCCTACCACTTTCAGGGGATGCCAAAATGTGGTGGCGGTCTCATGTTGAGTGTCGACCAGCAAAGGCACCACATATGACTTAGGCAGCATTTTCTAGCTTCTTCATGGAGAAGTATATACCCGGACTTTGAGGGACAGGAGGAGAGATAAGTTCCTGAACATAGAGCAAGGAAAGATGTCGGTTGCAGCCTATGAGGCCAAATCTCGTGCGTTATCCAGATATGCCACTCAGCTTTGCTTTAGTCCGCAGGAGCGGATTCGCCACTTTGTGAAGGGACTGAGGTAAGATTTGCAGATTCCAGCTTTACAAGTAGCTGCTTCTGCAAAATCTTTTCAAGTGGTTGATTTTGTGATAGAGGTAGAGGGGGTGAAGCCAGATGACTTCACAATGGTGTCAACATTTAAGAAGTTCCGTAAAGGAGGTGATGTTAGTGGTTCTTACTCCAGTGGGCAAAGTTCTGGGGCTATCCACCCCGTCCTCTTCAGTCCTCATTGCAGGTTTTAGCTGAGGGTCCTTCACCGACCAATCAGCCTTTTTTGAGTTAGGGGGTTATCTTCAGTCTTCTTCGTCTTCACAGAGACCTACTCTCGACTCCAGGACTTGCTATGGATGTGGTGAGGCTGGGCATATCAGGAAATACTGTCTGAGGCAGAGACAGGCTTGGTATGATCAGAGTTATAGATCTCTAGCAATTAGAGGTAGGGGTGGTCATGGTAGAGGTCATCATTCTGGAGGATATGGTGGCCAAGGTAATGGTGGTCACCAGTTCTGCCGGGGTGGGGGGCAGATTGGAACTACTGGAGCGTAGCCCGATTGAGGCAACAGACAGACAGGTGATAAAGCCTATTGTTATGCTTTCCCCGGGAGGCCAGAGGCAAAGGCATCCAATACTGTTATCACAGGTACTCTTCTGGTCTGTGATCGCATGGATTCTGTATTGTTTGATCCTGGATCCACATTTTCTTATGTATCTTCCTTATTAGCTAATTGACTTGATTTGCATTGTGACTTGCTTGACATGCCTATTCGTGTCTCTACTCTTGTTGGTGAGTCTGTGTTAGTTGAGAAGGTGTATAGGTCTTGCCTTGTGACTTTTGTGGGGAGCAAAAGTTATGTAGATTTGATTATTCTGGAGATGGTTGATTTTGATGTAATTCTAGGTATGACTTGGCTTTCTCCAAATTTTTCTATCTTAGATTGTAATGCTAAGACTATGACTTTGGCCAAGCCTGGGATAGATCCGCTAGTATGGGAGGGTAGTCCCGCCCCAGTTCGTATTATCTCTTTTCTTCGTGCTAAGAGGTTGGTGAGTAAGGGTTGTACCGTTTTCTTGGTAGATCTTAGGGATGATACTTCCAAAGTGCCTTCGATTGAGTCTGTTTTGATAGTTCATGAGTTTGTGGATGTTTTTCCTACAGACCTACCTGGTATGCCAATTGATAGGGATATTGATTTTTGTATTGACCTAGAGCCGGGGACTCGCCCCATTTCCATTCCCCTTATAGAATGGCCCCAGCTGAGTTGAGAGAGTTCAAGGCCCAACTTCAGGAGTTGTTAGGTAAAGGTTTTATTACACCGAGTACCTCTCCTTGAGGTGCTCCAGTTTTATTTGTGAAGAAGGATGGTAGTTTTCGAATGTGCATAGACTACAGGTAGTTGAATAAGGTGACTATTAAGAACAAGCACCCCATTACTCGCATTAATGACCTGTTTGATCACCCTGTGGTCTTAGTAATGTCTTTTGGGCTTGCGAATGCCCTGCTGCTTTCATGAGCATGAATGGTATTTTTAAGCCATATTTGGATCTCTTCGTTATTGTATTTATTGATGATATACTGATCTACTCCAAGAGTAGGAAAGAACATGAAGAGCATTTGAGAATTGTACTGGGGTTGTTAAGGGAGAAAAGGCTTTATGACAAATTCTCCAAGTGTGAGTTTTGGCTCGATTCAGTATCCTTCTTGGGGCACGTGGTTTCTAAGGATGGAGTGATGGTGGATCCCACTAAAATCGAAGCAGTGAAGAGTTGGGTAAGGCCTACTAATGTTTCAGAGGTAAGGAGCTTTGTTGGTTTAGCTAGCTACTACCGTCGGTTCGTTAAGGGATTTTCTTCCATTGCCTCCCAATTGACCAACTTGACCAAGCAGAATGTTCCCTTTGTATGGTCGGATGAGTGTGAAGAGGGCTTCCTGAAACTCAAGACCTTGTTGACTACTGCACCAATTCTTGCCTTACCTATGGAAGGAAAGAATTTCATTGTTAATTGTGATGCATCTTATTCTAGTTTAGGTTCAGTGCTAATGCAGGAGAGGAATGTAATTGCCTATGCTTCAAGGCAATTGAAAGTGCACAAACGTAACTATCCGACCCATGATTTGGAGTTGGCTGCAGTTGTATTTGCATTGAAGCAGTGGAGGCATTATCTACAAGGGGTCAAGTGTGAAGTGTATACAGATCATCGTAGTTTACAATATGTGTTCACTCAGGACTTGAATTTGAGGCAAAGGAGGTGGATGGAGTTACTGAAAGAATATGACATTACTATTCTATATCACCCGGAAAAAGATAATATTGTGGCTGATGCCCTAAGTAGAAAAGCAGGGACCATGGGGAGTTTAGCCCACTTACAGGTTTCTAGATGCCCATTGGCTAGAGAGGTTCAAACTCTGGCTAATGACTTTATGAGACTGGAAGTAATTGAGAAAGGACGATTCTTGGCTTGTGTGGAGGCAAGATCTTTTCTTGACAAGCTTAAAGGAAAGCAGTTTGATGATGAGAAGATGAGCCGAATTCGAGACATGGTATTGCGAGGAGAGGCTAAAGAGGTTGTGGTGTCTTGAGAATTAAGGGGCGGGTATGTGTGCTCCGTGTTGATGATTTGACTCATACTATCCTTGTAGAGGCTCATAGTTCGAGGTATTCTATACATCCTGGTGCAACCAAGATGTATCGTGATCTGAGACAACATTACTAGTGGAGTAGAATGAAGCATGACATTGTTGATTTTGTTGCCCAATGCCCAAATTGTCAGCAGGTAAAGTACGAGCATCAGAGGCCTAGAGCGACACTTCAAAGAATGTCCATTCCTGAATGGAAGTAGGAAAGAATTGCAATGGATTTCGTGGTTGGTCTTCCAAAGACACTGGGTAAGTTTGATTCTATATGGGTAATTGTTGACAGATTAACTAAGTCTACTTCATTCCGGTCAAGGTGACTTGTAATGCAGAGAAGTTAGCCAAACTCTATATCCGCGAGATTGTTCGATTGCATGGAATTCCGATCTCCATCATATCAGATAGAGGTACGCAATTTACTTCTAACTTTTGGAGGACCTTGAAGGCTGAATTAGGTACTAGATTAGATCTTAGTACTGCATTTCACCCTTAGACCGATTGGCAGTCTGAGCGAACAATTCAAGTGCTATAGGATATATTTCGTGTGTGAGTGATAGATTTTGGTGTTCATTGTGATCAGTTTTTACCCTTGGAAGAGTTTTCGTACAACAATAGCTATCACTCGAGTATTGGTATGGCCCCATTTGAGGCATTATATGGGAGATGTAGGTCTCTCATTGGTTGGTTTGATGCATTTGAGGTGAGACCTTGGGCTACCGATCTTTTGAGGGAATCGTTAGAGAAAGTGAAATTCATTCAGGAGAAGCTTCTAGCAGCTCAGAGCAGGCAGAAGGAGTATGCAGATCGGAAGGTCAGGGATTTGGAGTTTACGGAGGGTGAGCAAGTCCTGCTGAAGGTTTCACCCATGAAGGGTGTGATGCGGTTTGGTAAGCGAGGTAAGCTTAATCCAAGATATATTGGGCGATTTGAAGTTCTTAAGCATGTTAGGGAGGTGGCCTATGAATTGGCCTTGCCTCCAGGGTTGTCAGGAGTGCACCTGTGTCTATGCTGAAAAAATATCATGGTGATGGAAACTACATTATTCGTTGGGATTCGGTCCTACTTGATAAGAATCTGTCTTATGAGGAGGAGCCCGTAGCTATTCTAAATAGGGAGGTCCGCAAGTTGAGGTCAAAGGAGATTGTATCTATCAAGGTTCAGTGGAAGAATCGGTCTGTTGAAGAGTCAAATTGGAAGCGTAAGGCTGATATGCAAGAAAGATATCCACATTTTTTTGTCGATTTAGGTACCCTTTCAAACCGTCACCTTCTTTTGATCGTTCGAGGACGAACAATGGATAAATTGGTATCTAATGTAACGACCTATTAGGTCGTTTTGGGTACTATAGCTTCTTATTTCTTAAAAGACTCTTCCAATAAATTCTAAATGGTATTTTGGACTATTTGTAACTATAGTTATATAACTAATGGGTAATTTTAATAATTAATTTAGTCGGGGGTTAAAGAAAATAACATTAAAATTAGTAGTGAACCATTTTTACCACTTTTATAATTGGTCATGTATAATAATTAGGGTAAAGAAATAATCTATAAAAGAAAGACGAAAGAAAACTAGGCGAGAAACTTTTCCTGCGGCGTCTAACAAGGAAGACCGACATCAACGTAACGTTTTGAATCTTCAATGTCCTTATTAAATGGTAGGGGGTTAAATATTATATAATAATATTTCATGGTTAGATATGAATTGAAAGTGGGTGTTAGCGGATATGCTGGGAGTTTGGATTTTAAATAAGAAAGTGAGGGTGATAATGAATTAGTTGATAGATTAATAATTAGTCAATCATTGGTTGATGATATGATAAATTTGGCTTATAGCATATGATAAATTTGGCTTATAGTATATGATAAATTTGGGTTAGAGTTGTTGCCACTAGTTTTCGAAGCCAATGGCTTTAATCTTGAATTTTATTACGTCATATTATAAATTGAATTTTAATTTATTGAGATATGTAATTAAATATGAGGTGTATTGTATAATTCGAATATCATTAAAGTGATAATAATTAGAGCAATTGAGACTTATCCTTAGGTTTGAACTTTAGGAAAGTGACTATAGATTTGGGTGAGTTTTTGGGTCTAGGCTAGACATATAGTAATATGGGTGTCTATAGACGCGTTTACTTATGAATTATGCATGTTTACTAGATTGGAAACGTTCGGATGCATTGAGGAAAGGAAAAGCTTTGAAAAATTAGTTTGCTCGACTTCGATTCCTCGGTGGAGGTAGGTTAGGGTTTATTATATATGATAGATAGACTTTTAATAGTGATTGATAATCATTGAGTGATATTGTGAATTTCTCTATGTACTTGGTTGTGTGGTTTGGATACTCTATGTGTTGTTTGTGATTGGTCTAAAATCCTGAGACCGTTAAATTTATAATCATGAACTTTCTCTATCGAAGTGATGCCTTGAATAAAGAAGGCTTGATGAAATATTGTTAATGAAGTGAAAAGTGGTGATAATAAATGATAAATTAACGATATATTTGGATCGGGTGCCACGAGCCGGCACGATGTTATTGGATCCAGTGTCACGTTCCGGCACGGCAACATTAAAGGAAAACATATATAAACAACGTAATGTACTCAATCTCAAAGAACTCAATTCCTAAAATAGCTTAGTTTGGAGGATGAGTCCCATGTGTGCTCGTGATATTGTTGACTAATTACGTACTTACTTTTGTGTTGTTGTCACTTGTTCATGTTGGTTGTTGCTTGCCACCTGCTAAGTGTCATAGTTGATTTTATACTATTATTCATTGCATATTAGTTTCTATTTTGAGTTGGCCGATGATATCTACTCAGTACATGTTCCCCTGTACTGACCCCTACTTGTGTTTTCTTCGTTTTTTTTTGTGGAGTGCAGCAAGTGTACCATCGACTTCGACTCGCCCTCAGCTTTAGCCAGTCTCCAGCTCATCAGATTTCAAGGTGAGCTACTTCTTCTAGCTCGCGCTGGATTCTCTCGGTCATGGCATGATGTCCTTAAATTTCGGACATAGACTCTCCTTATTTATTTTGGTGTCTTTCATACTCTTAGACGTGGTATTTTGAGATAGATGTCTTTATGTGATGACTTTCAGGTTTAGGGGATAATATGTCATAGACTCTAGAGGTTTATTTCATTGGTTACTTTAATATGTTTTGAGATTCCGCATTATGGCTGTTTTCCGTAAGTTGAACGGTTGATATAAGTTGTGGTTGAATTCAATGGTATACTTGTTGCACTCCACAAAAGAAAACGAAGAAAACACAAGTAGGGGTCAGTACAGGGGAACATGTACTGAGTAGATATCATCGGCCAACTCAAAATAGAAACTAATATGCAATGAGTAATAGTATAAAATCAACTATGGCGCTTAGCAGGTGGCAAGCAACAACTAACATGAACAAGTGACAACACTACTAAAGTAAGTACGTAATCAGTCAGCATGCCTCCAAACTAAGCTATTTTAGGAATTGAGTTCTTTGAGACTAAGTACATTACGTTGTTTATATATATTTTCCTTTAATTTGTCGTGCCGGAACGTGACACCCGATCCAATAACATCGTGCCGACTCGTGGCACCCGATCTAAATATATCGTTAATTTATCATTTATTATCATCACTTTTCACTTCATTAACAATATTTCATCAAGTCTTCTTTATTCAAGGCATCAGTTCGATAGAGAAGATTCAAGATTATAAATTGCACGGTCTCAGGATTTCAGACCAATCACAAACAACACATAGATTATCCAAACCACACAACCAAGTACATAGAGAAATTCACAATATCACTCAATGATTATCAATCACTATTAAGAGTCTATCTATCACATAGAATAAATCATAACCTACCTCCACCGAGGAATCGAAGTCAAGCAAGCTAATTTTCCAAAGCTAACGTTTCCAATCTATTAAACATGCATAATTCATACGTAAACGAGTCTATAGACACCCATATTACTATATGTCTAGCCTAGACCCAAAAACTCACCCAAATCTATAGTCACCTTCCTAAAGTTCAAGCCTAAGGATAAGTCTCAATTGCTCTAATTATCATCACTTTAATGATATTCGAATTATACAATACACCTAATATTTAATTACATATCTCAATATATTAAAACTCAATTTATAATATGATGACAACGTAATTAAATTCAAGATTAAAGTCATTGGCTTCGAAAACTAGTGGCAACAACTCTAACCCAAATTTATCATATACTATAAGCCAAATTTATCATATCAGCAGTCAATGATTGGCTAACCATTAATCCATCAACCAATTCATTATCACCCTCACTTTCTTATTCAAAATCCAAACTCCCAGCACATCCGCTAACACCACTTTTAATTCATATCTAACCATGAAATATTATATAACTTTCAATTCATATCTAACCATGAAATATTATTATATAATATTTAACCCTCTACCATTAAATAAGGACATTTAAGATTCAAAACATTACCTCAATGTCAGTCTTCCTTGTTAGACGCCGCAGGTAAAGTTTCCCACCTAGTTTTCTCTCTTCTTTCTTTTACAGATTATTTCTTTACCCTAATTATTATACATGACCAATTATAAAAGTGGTAAAAATGGCTCACTACTAATTTTAATGTTATTTTCTTTAACCACCGACTAAATTAATTATTAAAATTACCCCATTAGTTATATAACTATAGTTACGAATAGTCCAAAATACCCATTTAGAATTTTTTTATGAAATAAGAAGTTATAGGACCCAAAACAACCTAATGGGTCGTTACAATGGCTGACGAACACCCACCAGAAAACACCAAAAATAGTTGGGAAAAGGGAAAAATAACCTAAAAATAAGTGTAATGTGACGCGTGCGTGTTAACACCATAAAGTTAAATCTGGTTATCATTCTCCCAGGCAGTAATAGAGACTAGCATCAGAAAGAGGAAGAGTTACCGTAAGAGATATATTCTTACTGTGGCAGTAGCATATGTGGGTCCAGATCCATCAATGAAAATTAGACCTTTCTCTGAAGCTTGATCCATAGCCTGCAGATGATAGTCAACAAATCAAGAGAACATAGGATGAGAAAAAATAATGGTGACAACGGTGATGACAAAGATGATGATGATAATAATACTACTACTAATAATAAATAAATATTAACAACAATAACAATTATTACAATGACATCACAAATAACAAAGAACAATAGGAATAGTAACAATACTAAGGATGATGACAACAATGATGCAAAGTAATAATAATGTGGAAAACATTCCCTCAGTTTCAGAAGGAATGGACAAGTTAGGAATATGAGAGTACAACCATTCAATTTTCTATCACAATTCATCAATTTCTTTATTTTCCCAAAATTAAAATTATATAAAAAGTATTGTTACTAAATCTTTTACAACTAAAAATATTTAGATAAAGCACGCATTGAGGATAAAATGAGAGAAATGACATTTGAGATGGTTTAGCCATGTCCTACGTCAATTTATGAATGTGAAACCATAGCGAGTGAAAGTGTTAACAAAGAACGAGGTAAACCTAAAATCACATGAAAGAGAGTTGTCTCGAAGGACCTATAGTCTCTTGAAATCCATGCAGGCCTAAGCAAAAATAGGGAACCCACCATTTCTCCACGTGTTGCAATTTTTTTAAAGAACAACTTCCAAAAATAAATGTAAAAAATCCTTATGCTAGACTCTTTACGGTATATGACAAAACTACGCATGTAGACATTACAAATTAAAACATTATTTTATACTACGTGGACTCTTCACTTTCATGGCGCGCTCTTAGTGAATGGCAGTGACATGGGTATGGGTGCTTCACATACTACTTTAAGATAGAATAAATCCCACTAAAAGTGAAAGCGGCCATGTAGAATACGTACCAATATCAACTTTTCAAACCCAAATCTTCATGTAACATCAGAATAATAGATGACTTTTAAGCAATAGCCCAAAATTGGAAAAAAAAAAAAAAAAAGAGGAATGCCAAGCATGAGATCATCTCTATCTACAGGTCAAAAAAAAAACCGTATCCATGATTGCATGGATTGAAAATATTAAGGAAATGTAAATTTTTAGATCGAATTCAAAGTTTGTTTGTACGATGGAAGTCATTTTCCATGATAACTATTTTTCAAGAAAATGTTTTCTGGTATTTGATTGGTGTGTGGAAAATAGTTTCAAAAAAACATAGATCCATTAAGGATTAATAATAATATTGGCAAACCAGGTAATGCTTTGATTCATAAATTTGCTAGTAAAAATCAATAATGTCTAGGTGTTACTTGAAATAAATAATATAAAGTTAAAAATTTATTTTATAGTCTCCAATAAAAGATATGAAGTTAGAAGTGTAAATAGAAATTCGGAAATGACTTGCATCGATATATGAGGAAAGTCATTTTTCTCATTTTGATGGAAAACATTTTCTAGAAACCAAAATGTTGTCGTCATGGAAAACATTTTCCTGAAAAGTGACTTCCATCAATCAAACACACCACCAGAGAAGTTTTGAATTATTGTACAACAACATTAATAAGAAGCATTACCAAACCTTATGGCTATGCTACCTTCTCAAGCCCTGAAATATAGGGCCCAGCATGAACACTTCCTATGTCATCTGTTGTAGCTGGTCTGAAATTCTGCACTTCAACAACATCTGAGCCTCGAAACTGGAACACAAGATAGCTTGATTAGTTGTATAGGTGTTCAATAACATCTCTATATGCATCTTACTAGTGCGCATGAAGGTTTTGGACATTTTAATCAGACCCAAATCCCCCCCTCCCCCCCCAAAAAAAAAACCCAAATGGTAGAGTTCTACCAGGAATTCTCTTGCCCTCCTATGATCACCATAGTGGTAAAGGTCCTATGACAAAGGAAAATTCACCGGATCTGACTTTATAATATCTCCCATAAGTTCCTAGGAGAAACTGCTTCATTCTAGCGTAGGATGGTAGCTCCTATAAAATCCTTCCTGTATATTGCTAACACTTAAGAATAGGAGGTAGCTCACACAAGGTTTAGCTAAATAGCTGAAATGGGAGTGTCATTAGGTGGTACATCATGTAGACACCATTTGGGATGGTGATCCAGGCCAATGTCACAAGAGGCACGAGTCAAAGGAGGCAATTCAGAATGAAAGACATGCAAACCAGAAACGGAGGAAGCCGCCCTTGCAGTTAAGATGGCTGAGATACAGAATAGGGAACTCGCTCGCTTCGGAATCCCTTTCAGATAAGAGGACCCCTTTTTTGGGATAGACCGACCCCTACACGGGAGCGATAGCGAAGCCAATCTGGTTTACTATCGGCGTGCACACTGGATGACATTGAGTGTTACATGCAGGTTCGGCTTTTATGTCAACAGGATGTTGAGCAGCAACAGCCTGGAGGACTTTGGAACTATTGACAGTTACGGAGATCCATGGGAGAGCAAGGCTATAGAATTTATCACATGTTAGCCGAAGTCCGTAGGGTATGCACTATTATGGTGGTCATGGATAGATTTTCGATGTATGCCCATCTTCATGCACGCCTCACTGAGCTTTGCGTTGCCGAGGAAGCTGTCAAGCTATTCTTTAAGAATGTGTTGAAGTATTGGGGCTTGGCGAGGCATATCATTAGTGACTGAGACCCTCACTTTACTGGGAACTTTTGGAGAGAGTTGTTGGACATACATGGCACGGGATTGCACTTTCCTACTAGCTTCAGCCCGTAGACAGATGGATAGATGGAGCGAGTCAATGCCTTCTACTAGCTTCCACAATAATGTTGCAATCAGTATAGCTCAGAGCCTCAGAATCATGTTCAACATGACTGAACAAAATAAAATGAAATTGATTGGCACTTCGTCAAAGAGTAAGTTACTAGTCACACCTTGAGTTTGTTTCATGTAGCGTCAGAAAACAAATAGCGTATGTGCTTACATAGGGCCTCAGCAAAAGGACTTTTCATACTTCAGTTTGCAAGTTGGGCATGTGCAACATCTTTGCTTTAACTTCATGGAACAGATTACGTTAATTAATTAGCATGATTTTAGGAGACTTCATTTTTCCTTTTCCTAGCGTAATTTTTATAATAAAATTATCTCACATTTTATCCCAAATTTATTTTCCTCATCTCTGATTCCAAATGACCCCTCAAGAGATACCCAATGTTTTTGTCTTTTACCATCACTGGTGAAAACAATAAACACAAGAATCAGCATTGACTAATAATTGTGCTGTGTTTGTGGCATACCTTTGAACTCAGTTTCATCTTTTCCAAAGCTGTCAAAATTGCAGGAACTCTAGAGTTGCATTCTGGATGTGATTCCTGAAAATTTTTAGTGACTGAATTCCAAGAAATAGATATTCCCCAAAACAAAGACCCAGTAAAGAGAATCAACAAAAGATTTAAGCTAAATGTTAGGATGGTGAAGTTTACACAGTTCTTACCCTAAGGAAATCATGCAACAGAATATTAACAAAAATCAGTAGAAATAAAAGGAGTTGTTCTATGACATCCAACTAAGTACTTTGACTAAGGATCCTTGCACTGTAGGAACCTGAAAACTCAGATATATATCAACTACTTTAGCCAGCAAAATTAAGGGGCAAGGTCATAGGAGCGAAAAGTTTAAGATAGAATGGCGCATTTCTCCCCAAAGATATTTTGCAAGTGAAATCTAGTCTAAACAAAAATATTAAGCAACAAACTATCACACAAAAATAGAATCAAAGTCAATATATTCATATGATTCAGGCAGCATCACAAAGAACAAGAAATGGCAGTGGCACAATTTGTCAGTCCAATGTAACCACACGACAGACATGCTAGGAAAAGGGAGAATGCCTCAGAAAAGCTGCAAAACTACTGTTAGAGAAACATCAAGCAATAAAGGTAAGAGTTCCTACAGGGACGTCCAATAGAATTGGAACAAAAAAGGTAAGAAAATTGGAGAATATTTTGTATTCTCTAAAACAGAAGATAAAACTATGAAGCTTTCGACTTCTACGTTCCGGTCTCGTTATGTTAACCTTAACTATTTGGTCGTGCATAGCTGCTCAGCATTACAAATAGAGCACCTCAAGTCTCAAGATAAATAGAAAAACCAAATCAAGCCAAATTAAATTTAACACCAAATTTAACACCCATATTCAGGGGAAGAAAACTTAGTCAGCCAGATCACAGTGCGAATGGGACATGAGAGATGGAGAGTTCCTGAAACTAAAATTCTTGAAGTTAGATTCTTTGAACATTGAACAATGGAACATCTCCTCTGACTGCTTACCTAATGATAATTAAGAGAGTTGGTTTGCTTGGCGGGGTAGATGCTCACTAAGTGGTGGTCACGGCCCTTTGGATTCGGGTCGTGACATTGGCTTTCACTTAAGTCATCTAATTTTGAATTAAATGATTAATTTGGAACTTATTGACCGAAAATGTTGACTTGATCCAATGTGTCTTGAATTTAGGATTTAGCATAAGTATTGTATGGACTGATCAGTAAGATTTTGATGTCTACGATGTGTTTTGAAAGGGAAAGGCATAGACAAATTAATAATAAAAACCTGTCAATCTTCAACCAGCCGAAAAGTGACACATGCCCTAAATTTAAATAGGTTTCATGTTGAAGGAGGAATTATTCCTGGAAAGACAAGGATCCTATTGTAGGACATTTAACTAAACGGTCACTGGAATTGAGATTCAGAACTCTGGCATACATGAGTTCTGGACATCTGATAGAGAATAAATGGCACCTTGCAAAGAACAAAAATCTAGGCATTTCCTACAAGAACTTTGTTCAATTGCAGATAAGTGAACCTTGGAAATAAAATCTACTTTTCGCACATGCAGGCGACAGAATGACGTGCAACTACATAGAACAGAATAAGCACAACTTTCTCTTAGGGAACATATATTAACATTATCTACCTAATTCTCAAAATATATCTTAGTAGGGAAACCAATAAGAAAACTGTGGGAAAAAGACACACAGTGAGAATATAGAGAAAGAATAACCGTAAAGGCAGTAATTTGCTAATCTTTGCAATTAAATGGGCGAAAAAAAATATTGCTTCCCCCTTTGGGCAGCCAAAACTTGATAGGAAGTTCATAGAGGTTGTAATGAACTTGATGACAGCATATTTTGAGGTTTATGACATATAACAGTTCTATGTTTCAGATTTCACTGCCATTTAAATTGATCGAGACACTTGAAACAATTCGAACCCCCTGAGGAGATTCTTCTACAAAAAAAAAAAAAAAAAAAAATTGGGCTGTAAGAGAAGAGAAATTTTCTAGTTGCAACTCTGATATAAGAGTTTGGGTTGATTCCTCCTCAAGTCATAAATGCTTATACAAGGTAAACACTTGATCAAAACCGTAGCACCATATATAGCTTTAGTTTAACTCTCATGGTGGGCATCAAAAAAGAGATATAAAAGTTGCTCCGCATGAGTTGGGTCCACAACAGCTTTAGGAGAAGAATGAAGTAAATGATTCCCTGGAATCACAAAGCTAGCTTGACAATGCATATGGTAAGTAGATTTACTTTACCTGATTATGACCCATTGCAGGAGCAGCAGCATAAATCACTTTTGCACCAATTGTGATATGATCAGAAGGCAAACCAGCATTTCTTTCCTTCTGATTTGAACAATAAATGGTGCCTCGGACACTCGTTGAAGAATATCCCTTTTCTGGTCTGATGTGCTTCGGGAGATCTCTATACTTAATGGTAATTCTATTTTTGGAATACTTCTTATGAGAGTAAACGTGATGTCTAACATAGAACAGCAAGTTACCTGCCAAAAGGAATTGAAACAATTATGTATATCCATTGAAGAGAACAGCAGTCCATTTTGAAAGAACAAACAAAACAACTCTGCAACAACAAGATTTGACACGATGATCTTATACAGGAGTATTCCAACAGAAACTGTGCATTTTCAATGAGAAATACTTTCTCACCTACAACCAGGCCTATCCAAGGAAAAAAAATCAAATGATAGTTTTCGAATCAGATAAAATTTTAGCTGTGAGTCTGGTGGAGCTACGGTTCATTAGTTATCACTGCTAAAAAAACAGTAAAAAGAGACCTCGTGAGGTCAGAAAAGAGACCTAAACAGCGACCTCAATGATAAGTCACTTTCAAGATTCAAAGTTCACTCGACTTCCAACTTTATGAAATTAATGTAACATACTTGTAAATACTTGGTGTTTCCATTATCTTAGTAATCAAATTGTAAACTTGTTCTACTTTAATCTTGAAGCATTTTGAAAGAATGTTGGCTTCAAGTTAGAGTTATCTTTTCACGACTGCAAGCAAAAGTTATTATATAAAATAGTCGTCACAAGCATTATGAAAGGCACTCAGCTGACTTACGTTTGCATGTGCTAGAAAGGACATTTCAAGTTTGTATCCTCCAGCTTGTGTGACTTCTATGTTGTTGATGTTGAGTCTGTGGCTGTGGGTAGCGTTAGGATACTTGGAGATTATGAATAATGAAAAGAAGTGGAGGAGGGACAGAGGGTAGGGTCTATGGTTTGGGAGAAAATATCCTTGCAACTAAGTGAAACATTTACCTTAAAAAAGACTAGAGCCAATTTGGATCGACTTTTTGAAGTGTTTTTAAGCTAAAATAGCTTAAGTACTTTAGGAGTGTTTGGATAAGTTAAAAAAGTGTTTATAAGCACTTAGTTTTAAACTAAAATGCTACAAATAGGCCAAAAACCATAAATTATATAGTTTTTGGCTTAAAAGTAGAAAATGAAAAGTCAACCAAACAAGCTCTAAAGCTAATACCAAAAGTTTTCAAACAATCATGATTCATGCAAACCTTCACCTAATATTTAACCTAAAACTTGCAATTGCTTAATAATAAATTCTATAGTTGATAGAAGATCATCATATTTATATTGTGGAACATGGAATAGAAATTTGATTGATTCATAACAATTCATAGAACAGTGTAAGTAAGCATCAACTTTTAATTTTAAATCACCCATACTTAAAATTTATAAACTTTTTTCCCAATGAACAGGTCCAATAAACAAAATTTGTATGACTCAAAGTGAAGAATCAACATGCAAGTAAACTAAATTAGTGGACTACATCAAAAAAAAGAAATTGAACTTTGTACATTTTTCAGAACTTTCTAATGAGAACATACACAATATTGTGTGATTGAGTTAATTACAAAACAAAGTGAACAGTCAAAAAAAATCCTGCTTGACCCTATAATGGTGGCACTGCAACTACTATCATATGCTCAACAGCCTGATCTCCACACCGAAATAACAAGATAGTAATCATCGGAACCATAAAAGAGCATTCGATGTTCCCTCAATACCTTAATGTTGTTAACACTCTTTACCCTGTACAAATGTTCTCGATCCTTTACATAAAACTGATGATTCCATTAAGATCGATGTAGCCAGTGTAACTAGAAACTGATTATAGCAGCTCACTCAACTTCTTCCCCCAATATTCAACTAAAATCTCAATACTTATTTTAACAACATTACCACAATGACACGATTTCTTAATTATAACTAATATTATTGCAAAAATTCATTAATTATTGAACAAGCACGATTATTTGAAGTATCATTAAAAATTAGCAGCAAAAGTAGAAAATAAAATCATAATTAATGAACCTAATGAGGAATTAATAAAGTGTTTTAGAGCTTATCATCAAAGGTAAAACCTAACATGGATTTTTTTTTAAAATTAAGCGAATTTTGAAACTTACACTGGATCGAGGGGGCTGTAGGCCGTGAAGCAGTTGTGGCCGTGAAATTCGCCAATGGAGGTGCTGCTGCTGCGGACACCATCGCCGGTAGAGAGACTGCAGACTTCATCACCGGTGGTGGAAGACGAAGTGCCGATAAATAATGGGAAATAATCTGCGGTTTTTATTTGATACATATAATAAATATTTTTAAGAAAAATAAAATATAAAGCGTAAACCTGAGCAAAAAAGATAATGGAAGGGAGTATTAGAATACTAAAAGATGGAGAAAGTGTATTTTTAAACGTTCTATAGTCTAGGGGTATTTTTATTTTTTCCTGAATTCTATATTTTATAATAGTTTTCTAATAAGGTCTTCTTTTTTAATCAAAGTAATCAACGAATATTTTAGAAATAGAGACCTCATGAAGTCGTTTTTTAAATATATTTTTTAAATTTTTTTAAAATCTTTGGAGATCTCATGAGGTTGCTATGTTTTCTTTGAAATTTAAAATTAACCTCGTAAGGTCATGGAGAATCTAATCATACACTTAATTTGTAGGAGCATTGAATATAGTTTCAAGTGCAATCACATGTATATAAACACGAAATATACTATATAAAGCTATAGTCTAAAATCGTACATATTACAGTTGTTCGTTCCAACACTTTTTGAAGAAGAAAACTTCAAAGAATCTTCACGCGAACTTTACTAGAATTGGAGAAGGAAAAAGGAGAATAAGCAAAAGAAGTGTCGATTTTTTTGAAATTGTAGAGAATGAAAGATATGTTAATTTCTCCTATGAGAACCCTTTCAAATAGCTGTATTTTCATTATATATATATATATATATATTCTTCTCACATGGATCCGGATTGACCCACATGAGTGACCCAATCCAATTTCCGCTATTATTATTTGGTGGATTTTCTTTTTGATTTGAACGACCTCATGAGGTCTCTTGCTTTAAAAAACAAATAAGTTAAAAAATGTTTTGTGGAATAAAGACCTCATGAGGTCTTTTTTAGGCGATCTGTTTTTTAGGTCTTTTTTTACTAGTTTTTAATAGTGACACTCTGGTTTGAGTGTTTAACTTGCTTAAGGGTATCACTTAGATTGATAGGTTACCTGGTACTTTGGACTATTCTTAGACCAAGAAAGAAAAATAGATTCGTGATCAACACCCAAACCATGATTTTTAGGATCCAGCCGCAACAACAACTTTTAGATGTGATTTTATGCCTTCGTCGGGTGTTGGTGTGCGAGTTATTCCCAGATATGTTGCCTAATGAGGAGCATAAGAGGTTTGAGATGTTCTAGAAAATAGATCTACTTCAATTTCACATTGGACAAGGAGAGAACAATTATGACTTTCTTGTGAGTTGTCATGAGACGTTACAAAATGTTGTGTTGGTGGCGTCCCACAAAGTGGATTACACTTTTTTTCACATGTGTGGCCTATCTAAGAAGTGGTGGCAGCCTGGTGTCGATACTAGACTAACAAGTTCATTCCCTGTAACTTGCAAAAGGAGAAGTGGAGTTAGTTTGAGCACTTGACTTAAGATGGTATTTCAGATCGATTTTGGGACAAGATTTCATGCCTTGTTTCACTATGCTTTGGTGATTTTGCCAGATAAGACCAAGAATTTGTCAATGCATGAGAATTTTGACTTATCATATCCATGTCGTAACTTATTAGACAACCTCGTCTAGAGCTTCTTTTCAAAGAGTAATCGAGGTGGCCATGGAGGTTGAGCTTATTTGCCGCAAGGAATTTAGAGATTTGACGGACTAGAAATGTCACGACCCGATTTCTCAAGTCATGATGGCACCTACTATAACCCACCAGCAGGTAAGCCAACCTGTAACCCGGAACAATAAGTAATGGGTCTAAGGGTAGAAACTAAACAAGAGTAGGCAAATAACAATATAAACAGGCGGAAGCAAACCAAAAACATATATACAAATAAAGATCCCTCCCAAAAACTGGAAGTCACTAGTACAGAGCTACTAACAAAAAGAGTACAAGTCCCAAAAGTGGACAACAGAGACTGGATTGTTTCGAAAGGAAAAAGACAAGTCTATCTATACAGACGGAGACTGAAATAGTACAAAACGTCGTGTGCTCACTCCCGTCTCCGGATCAGTCTGCTCCAAGCTCGATCAACGCTGGCTACTAGTGCCCGGACCTGCATCACGAAATAGATGCAGAGCGTAGCATGAGTACCAAAACAAC
>JAJOOR010020391.1:0-17444 GCA_036250505.1 Solanum acaule | reverse complement strand
ATAAATAAAATTCTCATATTTTTGTAATTTTGTATTTTCTGTCAAACTCATTTACACATTTTTCTTAAAAATAAAAATAAAATCTACACTTCATTTCTTTTGAGTTGCAAGAGTTTGGATTTTCTTATGACAGGAATGGAGGAGATTGTTGTGCTAATTTAAGCCAAGGAAGGTGTATTTGTAGTCTTTCTTTCCATAATTTATTGTGAATTTAACCTTATGAAGACTTCATATATTTTATTAAGATATTTGAAAGTGAATGAAGAATTTGAAACACTTGAAAGAATTATGAGGTATTTAATTTCATTTCTCAAAATGAGGCAAAATGAAGCGTATATGTTGATGGACATTCACTATTTGAAAATAACAATATAATTGTTATAGTTTTAGTTTGGTTGTCTGTTGTTGCTATCTTTTCAAATGTCATATTCTAATGACATAATATAAGTCTTGAGATAAAAATTAGCATTTAAGTAGCGAGAAAAAAAAGTTAGATTGATAAATATAAATATTTTAATTATTTTATATAAATGTACATCTCACTCTTTGATCTCATTTAAGAGTATCTAAATTTATTATCAAAAATATGTAAACAATGATTAGTTTGTATCAAATATTGATAACATGAAGACAATATATCGATAAACATGTGAGTATATTAGTTGTTTTATAGAATTTTCTTTAAATGTAAACATTAATGGTCTTTATTTTTATTACTCCAATAACTTTTTATTATTATAATCCCTAAGATAATTAATAGTCACTATACATTATTTGATATTTCATATTGTAGTCCTATAAATCGGCTTGTGAAAGTGAATGTCAACAAGAACTTAGAAGATCATATAAAGAATTCATAAATTTATTCTTTTAGTTTTTAACAATAAAGGTTATAGCAATGATTTTGTAAATACATCTTCCTTTTATATTAAGAAAAATATTCAAGGACATAAATTAAATTATATTTTCCACTATTTCCCTTTTGATTATTCCCAAGTTATTCTTAGAAGTAAAGATAGTCATTATTCAAAAGAGTTTGGAAAAATGTAAAACCTTAAGGGAAGGACAAATATGGAAAAAAAATTAATCATTTATCTTGAACGTTGAACAATTTCATTATTTTAAACAATGAAAAAATGTCTAAAAATTCATTTTATATAAAATAGAAGGAATAATATTGATAAAATTATGTGTATTAATCTTTTATAACCGCGTGAAGTATGGACAAGTTTACTAGTTTTATTATTATAAAGGAAAGGAAAAGATTATTTCAACATTCTATAATCACATTCAATACTCTAAACATTAATTGTATAGTTGGAAACGGAAGAAAGACCCCCCGGAAAAAATCATTCTAATATCCTAATCTAAAACTTTTGGCATTCTCTATAATATTAAATATTATAAATTCCATTTAGAATAATTACGTATTTATGGGATGAAACAATGAAATCATTTGCAAATTTTATTATTAACGTAATGATTAAAAATATTGTGAGTATATAAAGAGAATCACCATTTAAGGAAAATAAAAATTTAATTACAATATATATTTTTATCCATTTTTTTAAACCCTCTATATTTCTTTATCTATTTTTTTACTTTTTTTTTTTAAAACCCTTATCTTTCTTTTCTTTCTTTCACGTTCTTTCAACAAAAAATAATAAGAGTATAAACTTTTATTTGATTATTGTTATTTATATCATTTTCTTATATTTCCATCTCTTTATACACAAATAGAATAAATAGATGAATTAAATATTTATTATCCATAAATGGTGATTTTCTTTCTATTATTGCAATGCAATTAATGCTTAATATATTGAATATAATATTAAATTATATTATATTTAGTGTGATGAAAAATTAAAAAAATTGAGAAAATAGATAAATAGGAATCCTGGCTTCTAAGAGGTGCCACATCAGTGTTTTCACATCCCGCTTTAATTAAAAGTCATTATAATATTCTTTTAAATATGGTAGCAAAAAGAGCCTCAATATCCAGCCATGATTTTTTTTTCACAATTTTCTTTTCTAGCTTTTCAACATTGCTATTAGAAAATAATACTTTGGAGAGACGTAGAGTAATTTTAACTTCCTTACTATTTTTATGTTTATACTATTGTGAAAATGTATTTTTTTTTCATTTCATTTAAATTATATAATCAACAAAAATAATGATTATATTGTATATAACAATAAACATTGAGGCATCTTTCATACTGTCAAAAAATTGTTCCAACAAATTGAGATTTACATTTTTATGAAATTGTTTGGTTGTTCTATATTTGGAAATTTGTAAAGGGATTCATAATATGAATATTTATATTAAATTAAGTACAAATGCATAGTTCATATGTTTCCTCTGTTCTTTTTTTTTTTCAATTAATTTGGCAGGCTTTATCAAGCTAAGGATCTCAGGACACATATTTTCTGTCTCTCTAATTATTTTTTTTCATATTTCACTTGTGAAATTACATTAAATATGTTATTGTTGTTACATTATTAGAGGATATTTAATATTAATTTTTTTATGAGAAATTGTAATTGTTTCTGTAAGTTATCATGGCATGGTGTGATATTGGTGATTGTCGAGACATGTATGGAGGAGCAGACATGGAAAAGATTCTTGCAGAAGCATATTGTCATTTGAGTATTTTCTCTATTTTCATCTAACATCCAAAATAATAAAAAAAATTGTTGGATAATAAAGAGACGGCAAATGAAAAATTATCTCAATATATTGTAATTGATTGATTTATTACTTTCATTATTCATACATATTAGAGGTTTGGTTTAATTTTTTGGAAAATAATATTAATTTTTTTTAATTATATTGTTCAAAAAATATTGATTGTTGAATTCGAACTATTATGTTTTACTCGCGGGTTCAAAATTTATTTAAAAATAAAAAAGTGTTAATTATATGTTTAAAACTTACTTCTAAATGAAAATGTGTTAACTAATAACTATAGGTTCAAATAATTTTAAGCACGAATAAGCTTATTTTGTTGCATTATAATAGAATAGTTAAGATGAATTTATCAACAAATTAACAAGAAGTCTTGACTAAATTTGTACTTAATAATTTTAAACTTAACAAGTATTAAGGATCTTTAAATTTAATATTGTGTTAAGATTTGAATTTTTTTATTGACGGATAGTCTTAATTAGATAAATTTTAAATTTTTACTTAATTAATATGTCATATTCCTCTTGCTAAAATATATTAAGTGGATATTTAATTTTTAGAAGGATTGTAAATTATTTTTATATATACATGTTTCTTTTAAAATCTTTAGTAACTTATTGACTTGTGCTAAATAGTTATATCACCACAATACAGTTAGGAAAAGAAAAAGTGAGGATGATACTTTTCTTTGGTCAAGAAATACAATTTTTTTGTTTTAGATTTCTTTTTTTATTTATGTGTGCTATATTAAAAGAACTAAAAAAAATATGTAACTCTGTTCATTATATTAAATGTGCATTGCAAAGTAATTAAAAAGACATTTTTAGAATATGTTAAATGTAAAACTTAATTTGTCTTTATTTTCATTAATTATTCCACACAATTTTTTATTATTATGACCTATAAAATAATTAATAGTCATATTCATCATATTATTTGGTGTTTCATATTGTAGCCCTGTAAATAAAATCATTGTACAATTTTATAGAAGATCACATTAGCTTTTTAGATTGTTATATTTTCGGTGCTTATTATATTCATATTTTAATTTGATTTGAAGAATAAGATGAAGAATGGTGATCGGCTTGTAGGAGTGGAGTGGACGTCCATAAGAACTCGGAAGATGTGTACTAATTTCACATTTTTCCTTCTATTTTTTAATGAGTAAGGAATTAAGAATGATGTTACATTTTTATTGGTATGATTTATCTTTATTTCGCATCTTATGTGAATTTCTTACTGCAATATTTTTGTTCAAAATAGTAAATTTTTTAATAACTTTATTGAAAGTCTACTAAGTACTAACCAAACATTTTTATCTTACATTAATATTATATTTAAGGGAAAAGGGTCAAATATGCCCCTAAACTATTCGAAAAGGTCTAGATATACTCCTCGTTTAAAGTTTAGCTCACTCGTGCCCTTGCCGTCCAACTTTTCGTCTAGATATGCCCTTATGGGTGTTAAACGCCAAATGGAATTGCCACGTCATTTTTACATTACCACGTGACATTGGAAAAGGGTCAAATATACCCCTAAACTATTCGAAAAGGTCTAGATATACCCCCCCCCCCCTTTAAATAAACTACCCGACCTGTTTTTAACAAATTTTTTTAAATTTTTATTTTTTTGGTAAATCCTGTAAATGAGTAATTGACTAATAAAAAATAGAAAAAATATATAAAATTAACGCCAAAAATTCACAAATAAATATAGTAACCTTAAATTCAACAATTTCAACAATTTTTTTTATTTTTTATTTTTTGAATAAATCCCGAAAATGAGTAATTGATTAATAAAAAATATGAAAAATATGAAAATGACTTTATGCTGAATTTTTAGGTTATATTTTTCATATTTTTTATTAATCAATTACTCATTTTCGTGATTTATCGAAAAAAAATAAAAATTTTAAAAAATTGTTGAAATTGTTGAATTTA
Source organism: Solanum acaule (assembly GCA_036250505.1). Taxonomy (NCBI): domain Eukaryota; kingdom Viridiplantae; phylum Streptophyta; class Magnoliopsida; order Solanales; family Solanaceae; genus Solanum; species Solanum acaule. The sequence goes on along the minus strand of JAJOOR010020391.1, from coordinate 12,812 downwards.
AGGTTATTATATTTATTTGCGAATTTTTAGCGTTAATTTTATATATTTTTTTCATATTTTTCCTTTTTTTTATTAGTCAATTACTCATTTTTGGGATTTACCGAAAATAAATAAAAATTTTAAAAAAATTGTTGAAAATGAGTCGGGTAGTTTATTTAAAAGGGGGTATATCTAGACCTTTTCGAATAGTTTAGGGGTATATTTGACCCTTTTCCAATGCCATGTGGTAATGTAAAAATGACGTGGTAATTCCATTTGACGTTTAACGCCTATAAGGGCATATCTAGACGAAAAGTTGGACGGTGTGGGCACAAGTGAGCCAAACTTTAAATGGGGGTATATCTAAACCTTTTCGAATAGTTTAAGAGCATATTTGATCATTTTCACTATATTTAATAATATTATCAAAATGCACGGAGAAGTTCACTAGTTTAAACTAAAATGAGGAAATAATAATAATGTCTCAAAGGGGAAATACATTGTTTACACACTTGTGCCACTTTAGCTATAGGCTGCTACTAATAGGCACTTGCACTTGTTAGAGAGAGAGAGAGAAAGAGAGTGGTAGCTGAGGAGGAGGAGGAGGAGGCGGAGCACAAAGTGACGTCGAAAGTTTTTCCACTTTTCCTTTTCCTCCTTCTATTTAATTCCAAACATTCTCTCTTTTCTCTTCAATAAATCAACTAATTAGAAGAAAGTGAATGTATGAACAACTGGATTCCTACTTAATTTTCTCTATTATTCAGCGAAGATTATCTCTCTGTTTCCACAAATTTCTTCTCAGTATCGGTGAGTTCACTTTTCTAATTTCAAGTACTGATTATGCTTATCCATATCTGTGCATTAATTGTTTTTTTGATTAAGAAAAAAGGAAGGGCCGTCGTTGTCGGTTTTCCCGAGAAAGTTTTGTGACACTATGCTCTGTTATTTTCTCGGCATTTCTATGTGGATTTGATTTGATGGTCAAATTGGTGGTGTATTTTTTTGTTAAATCAGGGCCGTTCAATTCTGTGGTTCAAAGACGTGATTGAGACTGATGCTGCCAAGTTTGCTACTCTCTCATATTCCTTTTTTACCCCTTCCCTGTCAGATTCTGTTTTTTCTTTCTAGTCATAATAACTTGTCAAATTCCTTTTTTACCCCTTCCCGCAGATTCCGTCTTTTCTTATCCCTCAAATATCCCTCAGTTTCTAACAATTGTCAAGATACTCAATCATGCTCTAATAAAATAATAGGATTATACATAAATATCCGCTCATAAATAGATCCTGTCCAGTAGGCATCCCCCTCCAATTTGTCCAGTGTGCCTTTAAAATGCTTACAGTTAAATGTTGAATGAATTGGATTAATTTTATCAACTAAAACCTTCTAACCATAGTTAATAACCCCTTCAGCTCTCATGGTTAGACTGCATACACCAAAGAACAAGCAGCTCTGATGAGCCCAATTCCGATTGCTCAAGTCTCGAATCTCAATGTTGTTAGATCAATAAATCCTCACTTTTTTCTGAAAAATAATAATATAATTGCACATATAAAATCCAATACCAAATTAAAGATTTGCTAATTTACAAACACCTCAACCTGCATGACGGTTGAAATCATCAAATTGTTCCTTCAATTCTGGACATGCAAAAATAGATACAATAAATAAATAAAATGACTATTATTTTAATATAATAATTACCTATCAATAAGAGACCTCAAATGTGAGCTTAAAAACATTGTACTCTACTATGGTCTATGAGCAGTTGAGCACTTTATGAGGACCTGGGAGTTAAAGCCCAAAAGCTTATGCGTTTCATCATTATTCTTGCAACTCTGCTTTGAATTTGATAGATTGTCCTCAACAAGTTGGTAATTAGAGCAATTATAGAACTAAAAACTTTCAACTGTATTTATCTTGTTAGGTAAAAGCTATCCAGGAATGGCTTTAGATTATGGATTTGTGTTGCTTTCTCCTTGATCTTAGGATGCCATTTGATTTTTCGTTCGTAGAATCTAGATTTGGCTATATTCTATCATCATGTGAAGGCTTGATGCACTTGAGCCCAGGGTCTATCAGAAACAACCTCTCTATCTCTACGAGGTAAATGTAAGGTTTGCGTACAATCTACCCTCCCCAGACCCGACTTAGTGGGATTTCAGTGCGTATGTTGTTGTATGTGAAGCTTGCCAAGAAAATTGTGGATGGGATCGGTTCTCTCATCAGGTTCTGAACTGTTGAGTAGTACAACCATTTGCTTCGTCCTCTATGCATACATCTGATAATAACCAGAACCTTTAAATGCTTTACGGGAAATCTAGCTAGAAAAGTACTTCGGTTTATTGCATTTCTTTTTCAAGGCCCTGCTACTTACAGCCACATACATTTGCTCACGCATTTATTATTTCATCTTTGGTAGGTAAATTGCTGGGTTAATTTGCTACGTTGGTCGTCATGGATGACTAGGCCAGTCAGCTGTACTTTCGATGTAAAGGAAAACCGGGAAGTATCTTTGTTGACTACAGGAGTGTTGTTCATATGGCAAGGAGTTATGGGCCTTATTTTGATCCTGAATACGAGACCTTAAGTATCAGAATAAATCCTCCAAGGTGGAGCTTTTCTACTTTTAGCTTTTGCCACATCCACTGCTTGCCTTCATTATGTTTTTATTTACTTTCATTGGCCTGCCTAGATAATTATTAACTGTGGCAGCATCACAGTTCTGATTCCTATTTAGAATGTCACTTCAACCAAGATATGGTAACCTGTCAGTCTTCTTTGAACCAATGGAAAAATATTATGGATGTCAATTGAATTGCTTCGTATTTAACACCTCATCTTTTTTCATGTGGTTTTACTAATGATTATATGATGCTATTAGGGTGTCTGTGGACAATGCGAGTTGCAAGGATTGTACTCTAGTGAAGGTAATTTTTTCAACCTTAAGAATATTGAGTGATATTGCTTTTTCTAGTTTTTATTTCAAGATGCGGAAGATTTTTTTTTATGAGATGAAGCTCTCATGCCACAGTTCCATAAGCTCTTTAGATTACAATGATAACGCTTGACAGATAAGTGAGTCTGGTCATCTCAGCTTGCTATGGTACACAGTCAATAGTTTTACTGAAAGAAAGCAGTAGATTGAAGATTTTTTCAAAACATTGAAGCATATTTCACTAGTTTTATTTGTCAAGTTTTTTATTTGCTGTCAAAAGCAGAATTACTAGTAAGCTACAGTCTGTTGATCTGAGAGGCATGATTTGAAGTCACTAGTCTGAGTCAGATAAGGGATCCTACATTATCTCTTATGTCATTCAGTTGCTTTGTCAATGTAGTTGATACATCATTTTGATAGGTAAAATAAAGTAATTTATTGATGAACGTGTTCAAAGAATGTACAAGTAGGCTATGCCTGTAAGAGAGTTCATAAAATCTATCAAGCTATCCTCCTTACATCACTAGAGGCTGAATTATGTAAATACTTGTACTTCTGTTGGCTTGAGAAGAAAATATTTTTCTATTAATTGAATAAACTTTGTACAAGTTTCACAAAATTATACAAAATGTGTCACACGAAAAAGGGTAACAATGTCTTGACTCAAGAAAATTCCTTATTTGGATGAATTTTCTGTTTTAACTATTTTCCTAAAATACCCACCCATATCTCCTAAATATGAGATCATAATCTTTTTCTTTAATCTCAACACTCCCCTCAAGTTGGTGCATAGAGATCAATCATTCTTAACTTGCTTAGGATTCAAACTGGTGCTTTAATAACTCCTACTGAAATGTCGGCCCTTTGTTGAGAAGTTGGAATAAAAGGCATGTAAATTTTCCCATCTTCAACCTTTTCTTCAATGAAATTTCTGTTTAGCTCCAACCTGTTTTGTTCTATCATGTTGAACTAGGCTGTTAGCAACGTTGATCGCTGCTTTGTCGTCTCTGTATAGTCTCATAGGCATTGTTACAAGTCTTCTCAACTCCTCCAAAATTCTCTTGAGCCAAATTATTTCACATACTACATTAGCCATGGGACGAAATTCTGTTTCTGCTGGGCGGTCCATATTCTGTTTTTGACTCCTCCAGGTTACTAGATCATCCCATACATAGGTACAATATCTAGAGGTAGACCTTTTGTCTATGATAAGACCTTCCCAATCAGCTTTTGGTATAAGCTTCAATACTTTGATGCTCATGTTCCCAATGAATTGCCTCCAGTTGCTCTTCAAGAGGTGCATAATTTGACTTACCAAACTTACTACAAAAGTTATATTTGGTCTTGTATGTGATAAGTAGCTAAGCTTATATGACTTTACAAGCTTATGGTGGAGTAGTATCTGAACATCGGCTGATCGTAACTTTTCTTTAATAATTTTTAATAGTTCTAATAAGCTGAATGGTTATTAAAAGTACCCACCGAGATTTTCATGATTTTCCTCAGGTTGATAGTATCAACAAACCTGGAATACTGCTGGAAGTGGTGCAAATCCTATCAGACCTTGATCTTGTAATTACCAAAGCCTACATATCCTCTGATGGGGGGTGGTTCATGGATGGTAAGTCTATTATTTCTTGTTAGTATTTTCAGGTAAACAAGGCATGTCCAAATATTTTTGCTTGAGGTTCTCTTTTCTCATTTGAGTTCATTTATAACCTCTTTTAGTTGCAATTCTCACAGCTACTCTAGGGGATAGTATATTAGGGGGGAAATAGGTATAACTAAGTGGGGTCAATTGAATCCTCTTCCTCAAAATATGATAACAATGCAAATAGGGCTAAAACAAATTCTTTTGGCTGTATAAACTAGTGAATTCCCTTGACATAATGGAAGATTCTAGTATAGTGAAGGGAATGCACAAGTTGGTTTGAGCAAAGGTAGATCCAAAATTTGAAGTTTATGGGTTCTAAATTTGGAGTTTCTGGTTTCTGTAGTTTATTGTTTGTACATATTCTGTGCATTTCTAACAAATAGTTCCACCCCTGGTTTTAGGTCAGAGGTTCAAATCCCAAGTAGGAATCTAGTATCTTTTTGAATTCCCTTGTATAAACTTCATCTTCTGCTACTGCTGGATATGGATCATGTTCTACACTATTTCATTACAAGTTCAGACTGCTATCCAAATAAATACCGAAATTCATGTTTCTTCGACAGTGGTGGTTATAGATTTACTAGTATGTTTCAGTTCCTCATATGAAAAAAATAGTAGGTTGTAATTGGCGGCCATGTATACCTTTTTCACCTTGCCAGCTTTTGGGCCATTTGAAAAAGTATCAACCTTCTGCGCTGTTCCTCCGTAACACTCTTTTCTAGTTCTGTCCTATCTGCATATTCTAAGGACTTAGGGAACTCAGCTGGGAATTTTTTTTCTAATTTCATTTCTCTTTTACTTTAACAGTATTTCATGTTACTGATCAACATGGCAACAAGGTTACAGACAACAATACTATTGGTCATATAGAAAAGGTAAATTATCCCTATTTTTGTCACCTTTTAATTTCATATTTTTATGGTCTATACAAAATTAATGTGAGGATAAGACAACAATTACTTTGGCAGTTCCTAGTATGATAGTATACAAAAGAAAGGAAAGAGGGATAAACTTATATGTAGCATCTTCAAAATTTGCTGTAAAATCATGCAACTCCAAGCTATCATTGCAGTTGATATTATATAACTTTGGATTTATATGCAGGCATTGCCAATGACATTTCTACTCATGCATTTTATTGCACCTAGCATATATAAGAGTTTTATTTTTGGGACTGACTATTCAGAACATAGCAAAAGTCAAGCAACCATTCAGATATCCCTGGTGACTAAAAGTTGTTATAGAATAGCTGCTCATTTGTTAGATAAGAGTTCCCAATTCCACAAACTGAATAGTTCCTGATAGTGTGTTTGGATTTGCCTATTTTACTTATGTGTTACAGTCATGAGTTTATTGCTATTGTAATCCTTACCTATACTGCAGTTTCTTTTTCTTTTTTTTCTTCACATGAGTTATGGTTAGGCTTTCCTGAAATTTGTATTCAGGATCAGATTTTACCCTAGTGACTACCCAGTAAGATCATATTCATGCGGAGAAAATGTAGCTGTGTCATCTAGGTGACTGAAACTGTAAACATAGCTACCTGAGAAAAAGACATAATTTTTATCCAAGTTATTAATTATTTCATTAAATTTCTTACATTAGGCTCTAGGACCTGAAGGTTACACATCAGGCATATTGAAGACACGTCCAGGTAGAAAGGTAGGAGAGAACTCTATGGGTGATTACACCACCATTGAGCTAATAGGCAGGGATCGTCCAGGTCTTCTATCAGAAATTTCTGCTGTTCTAGCCAATCTTCATTTTAATGTTGCTGCTGCCGAGGTTTGGACTCATAATGGGCGCATAGCATGTGTCCTTTATATCAATGATAATTGTTCATCCCTTGATGAGGATGAAGAATCCAGATTGTGTGTCATGGAAGAGCAACTCAATAACATTCTTCGTGGGCGTGAGGATGATGAGAGTGGGGCACATGCTACTTTCTCAGTTGGTAGTACTCATGTTGATCGGAGGCTTCATCAGATGTTTTTTGCTGATAGAGACTACGAAGGTGGTTGTCTCGAAATGGAGATAGAATACCCTCCTAACTCCAAACCAGACGTCAGAATTGAAAGCTGTGTCGAGAAAGGGTACTCAGTGGTCAGTGTAAGTTGCAAGGATAGAGCAAAGCTTATGTTTGACATTGTATGCACCCTCACAGACATGCAGTATGCTGTTTTCCATGCCACTATCTCATCAGATGGTCCCTCTGCATCACAGGTAATCTGATTATGTAATTTTGATGACTGCTAAGATAACCTTACATACGGAGGATAGATCATTTATCTTTTATTTCTGCTCAACAATGTCAACATTGCTCCAGCCTCTACACTTTGAAAAGGGATGTGATCTGTGTGGTCCTTAGTACTATCGTCATCTCATTAAATAAAAGTTACATTATTATAGAGGGAGCTACACTTAATTTCAATTCTTTCAGCTAGAGCAGAAAGATCAGAGCTGATAGCATCAATGATTTGGTTACCTTGTTTGAGTTTCTGAAACTACCCCACTAAAATCCTCATCCTCCATGTCTACCTTAGAAGTATTTTCATCCATCACCTTTGAAATTTTGGTTACTGATTAGTGTAATTCTTAATTTTATTCCCAAAGGAGATGAAAGAACTACAGGCATGAATCCCCATTCCCAAAAAGAAGAAGAAGAAGTCTAGTTTAGCTTATGCTCTAGTACCTAAGAATCCTTCCACTTCCAAAGTGGCTCTATATTGGAATCACTGATAGATTGTCATTAGGCTTTGATTCCAATATGTAATATAGACAACTCTATTTATAGGAATATTTTATTCGCCACATGGATGGTTGCACTCTGGAATCTGAAGCGGAGAAGGAAAAGGTTGTGAAGTGTATTGAAGCTGCTATTCGGCGAAGGATAAGTGAGGTGAGGGAGATTATCTACTCCTCTTAACTTGTCTTGAATGTTTCTCAAGATTGCGATCTGCCAGCTCTAATGTTACATCTCTTCCCATCTTTTCATTTAGTTGAGGTATAAGAAAATCCAATGATTGATATTTCTTGTCTCTTTATGACATTGCCAATTTCTCATCCTTCAGATAAACAAATAGAATTTATGGAACCAATGCTCCTAACATTATTACATGGTCACTTTTTGTTGTTGGAATTATTTGGGAAAACACCATATTTTTTAGATCCAAACAGGCTCTTACTCGCCCTCATTTTGAACTACTTTGTCAAATAGACAAAAGTCTCTAACTTATAAATAATTCATAGCAGAGGTGATCTTTACTTTTAGAAAGAATCAAGAACTATTGCATATATAAACTTTCATTCTATATGTCTGTGATTGACTGGTCATCCAAAGAATCCATGAACATGTGCAATTTTTTGTTTTGCTATTGGGATGAATGTGTAAGTTTGATAGTAGGATGTGGTCATCTAATATTATACTTTGGAACATTAGCATTGCTACTATTCTATTTTTGACTTGTACTTCAAGTGTTATGATTGCCCTCCAAGCGCGCATTCACATGTTACTTCAATCTATAACATTATGGGATGCACAAACCTATCCCAAACCCTCAAAATTCTAATGCCACCAGGTGGGATGTACTTAATTATATTCCTTTGATATACAGGGCTTCAGCTTTGAGTTGTGTGCCAAGGATCGAGTTGGCTTACTTTCTGAAGTTACGAGAGTCCTACGAGAAAATGGGCTATCAGTGACTAGAGCTGGTGTCACAACTATTGGGGAGAAAGCAAAGAATTTCTTCTATGTAAGAGATGCATCTGGAAACCCTGTAGAGATGAAGACGATTGAAAGACTGCGTGAAGAAATTGGACAGACGATAATGCTTAATGTGAAGAAAGTCCCAACATCTGCAAAGGAACCTGAAACGGGTGGTCTGGCTAAGACAAGCTTTTTCTTGGGAGGCTTACTGGAAAAGTTCCGAACCTGAAACTTCATCTACAACTACTTGTATAGAAGAATAAAGCACTTACATATAAATGTGGCAAGGTTTCCCTGTAAAAACCTGTAGATACATTGGACAATTATCCTTGTCGGGATAAACAAGGGGAAAAAGGAACTAGTCCCTTTCAGTCTTATTCTATGCTGAAGTTTGGAAGATTATGAGATGACTGTGTGTTATTCTTGCACAATAAAAGATGAAGATCTATATATTGCTGATGACACTATGACTTTGCATTGGAGCTTTCGTCAAGAAATGCAGGTATTGAAGATTGAACACCAATACGTTATAGTGTTATACGTTGTGTATCAGCTAGCTTGGTTCGACAATGATCGAGCTGCTAGCATTGTTTTGATTAATAGGTACTTCAGTTTAATTCTAGCTGGTTGAGTGTTTCCCCATTTGGGGAAAAATTGTACTATGTAATATCATTGATTTGCATGTAAGGATGAGAATTTAAGTAACGTGGAACGCCATTTTTCTCTCAAGGAAAAGTATAGTATGTTCTTTTACCCATTCTTTTAGGGAATTTGTTTTTATCTTAGTTATATAGGAGGACACTACAGGTGGTTAGCTTATTTTACGCTGAGTTTGTTTGTTCTTTTCATTACTGGCCTCGATCTGTTTTCTGTGCCACTAAATATATATTCACTAAATTAGTTTTTACTTCTTTGGCAGTGTTCTGGATTTAATTTGAGCAGAATGACAACTAACACCGAGATCGAGATCTATGATCATATTTTATCAAGGTTGCTTGTGCAATCACTGTTGCAATTCAAATGTGTATGCAAAAATTGGAACGATCTTATCAAAACCTCGAGTTTCATCGAAAAACACTTCAACAGTGAGAGTAATCGTCTCCGTCTAATGATTACCAAGTTTGGTCTCAACTACCACAAATACCCGTGTGTAAGACCTTTCGATACATACTTGCTCCCTGATAAAATATTCAGCGGATGTGTCCCTACTCATAAGCTGATTTATCATGGCGAAGACGTTGGTGATATCAGGGGTATTTATGGTCCAATTGATGGCTTGTTCTTATTAGAGAAAGGACATTACATAGACAATGGACGATTTGGCTGGTGGAACCTTGCAACGAAAGAGTGTAGGCTTATACCTCGTGTTTTTTTCGAGGTAGAAGAAGGTTTGGAAGACAACGATCGTAGAATAGGAATAGGAATAGACTTAGCTACTCATGACTACAAAATCATTTGGGTACGAACATATTGGAATGACAATGAGAGTGACATTTTCCCTAAGGTTTATGCAGCTGTCTATTCGACGAAAAACAACTCATGGAAGCACTTAGAGCCTAATTTCTCACACGAATGTCAAATATGTATGTCGTCCCAACATTGCACCTACAAGAATGGTATGTACTATTGGATTAGTACTAGCAAGAAGTATATCGCGGAAGGGATAAACGTGTATTTTATACGTACATTTGATTTTTCAACTGAATTGTTTGGGGAATTTGAAGGACCACCAATTCCAGGTGAACATAGGGTAACTTTATTTTTACGAGGTGGTTTCTAGTAAAGATGTTACACAAGCAATGACAGCTTTTTATGATATTTGGGTAAATATTCGAGGAAATAATTGGATTAAAGTTTATACTGTGAATCCACCAATAACAAATCATTTGTGTATTGGAATTTGGGAGTATGATAAGTTTATTTATGAACTAACACCAAGTTGTAAAGTGTTGTTTTATGATCAAACAACTAAGCAAGTTACGAGTCTTGTATTTGAATTTGATGGAATAGGCTTTGGCTCATGTTGGGTTTTGAGTTATAAGGAGAGCTTAGTTCCGATAAGGAAAGAAAAACCGAGCAAGAAGGATAATATTGAATACTTCATGGTAGATTATTAAACAAGTGTGAGGAACGAGTTATAAGTTCGAAAAAAGTCTATTTTTTTCCTATGATTCTATCATTTATATGATTGAGTTATGAAAACTTCTACATAGATCGATATCCTACAACTAAACATGGTTCTTTTGATGGAAGGATCTCTTTCTAGTTGCTCTAGAACAATTAGGAGATTCTCAAAATATGTTACATCCCACTTAAAGAATCATATCAATATGTTTTTTTAGGAGAAATGTGAGGATGACATTGTAAATGTAGCAATTGAATATTTGAATTGGACATGTGCATATGTTTCTTCTTCTTTTTGTTTATAAGGAAGTATTGAAATATTCAGAACTTAAGAATTCTTATTAAACCTCTTAGCAATTGAGAAACGATAATATTGGTTACAAATGGCTAGTTAGCTTCGAGGTGTGTTTTGTTAAATAATTGGTAATAATTCAAGTAGAAAATCACAAACACCTCATAGATAAGAAACTTGCAAAAACATGATACTTCAGGTGTTTTTTTGACCATTGTCTCTTTAACTAGCGGTGATTGAGGGTATTGCTAATGAAGATGCCTCAATTTCAAACCAAATTATGGTTGCATATAGGCCAATTAGGTTTATATCAATTTCAAATTAACGAACTAAGAGCTTGTTCAGACAAGTTTTTACTTTTGTCAAGATATATAGCTTTTTAGATAAATATTTCTGGAAAGGTGCAGTTTATGTTTGGCCAATACATTGCTTTTCTCAGTATTCGATGATTCATGTGTCGTTTTGATGAATAACAAATAAAATGTATTTGTAATGAAATTAAGAAGTAAGAAGTTGGTCTGATTATATTATATCAATATTTTGTTTTGTATTTGCAACAATATGTTGATGGACAGACAAGTTAAGAAGCAGAACTGTATAAACGACTTTCTTGACAATATCTGTATCCGATTCTCCAAAAATACACTATATTTGGAGTATGTGACATGAAACCATCAATATCTTTTAAACAATCTGAGCAGCATATGACGTAGGTATCTTTTCAGAATTAGCAAGTTTTTCTCGTACTTTCGTTAGTTACCCCTAGTATTGCTCTGATACCATTCTAAATTGCATAAAAAGTTTCAGCTTTTCTAACTATCAATAAGTCAATATATATCAAGACTTAACAATTACAAAATACACACAGTATGCCATGTAGGACTCACCAACTCATTGTGGGGTCCATCCCATGTTTTTATTAGTCAACTTTTGCTACTCAATTGCTGCAAACAATTGTTAAAAAGGAATAGTGACAACAAAATGTTGAAAAAGAAATTGTTGCAAGAGTTGAAAAAAATGATAGATTAATTGTTGCAAGAGTTGAAAAAAATGATAGATTAGGTGGTTGGCAAATTGGTAAGATTTGCAACCTTTCGAAATTTGCTACATTTGTATATGTCATCACTGACATAGACATGTTTTTTTCTTCCTATAAAAAAAACATTCTTGCTCATCTGTAGAACACATCAAGATAGAGAGAAAAAAAATATTTGAGAGCAAAGTGAAAATATTTCATAGACTATACAAGAAAAATAGTTTGTGAAAAAAAAAATAGAGTGTGAACAATATTTAATAAGTTGGTATGTAACCATCAATATTTTTTAAACATTCCGAGCAATATATGACGTAGGTATCTTTTTAGAATTAGCAAATTCTTCCTATAGTTTCGTTAGTTACCCCTAGTATTGCTCTGATACCATTCCAAATTGCATAAAAAATTCCAACTTTTTTCACTGTCAATAATGTAATATCTGACAATTTAAAATGAATATGAAGAAGCTTGAAATTGGAAGTAGTCATTTTTGGAAAAATTCAGAATTTGGAAATTTGGCTAAGTTCAGAATCTGAAAATTTGGGTAAGTGTGGAAAAAAGTGAGTTTTTGGCCAACTTTGAGCAGTCATAACTTCTAGCTCAGGATGAGTTAGGAATAATTCCAGTTATGTTTGCGAAGCTTGTGGAATGATCTTTTCAACACCACTGAGTTTGCTCGATTTCGAGTTCGTATGAGGGAGTTATGCCCTTTGAAAATTGGCAGAGAAATTCGTCTGAAAATTGTAAGGGTATTTTGGTCTTTTCCCTAACCAATTCTTTTGGTTATATTGTTGTGTTAGACTGATTTTTAGATCAATTTGTCTCATTTTAAAAGAGTGAGAGTTAGGGCTTGGGAGATAAGAGAGAAAGAAGAGAAGAAGAAGATGAGAAAGGGAAGATCAAGCAAGGAGATCATCGTGGATATCGTCGGGGCTGATCCCTACTAGGTATGTGAGTTCATAGTGATGGGTTGATTCTTTCCCCCACACACCAAACTCGTTTTATTATTGAGAAAAGATTGGTTGTGTTGTTTGGAGTTGTTGGTTGTGTTGTTGATATTGTTAATTGTGTTGTTGAAGTCCC